>JASSUY010040190.1:0-26116 GCA_032466535.1 Forpus xanthops | reverse complement strand
GTGTAATAGTATAATTAAATGGTGTGCTACCCTAAGTCATCAGTAGTTCAACATTTAGATGAAAAAGTAATGATAATAGTAATACTCCACTCTAGCTAAAGGCGAGATATAAAGAATTTATGTCACAGCTATTTCCAGTATAAGCTTTTATTCTACCTTCAGGCTCTCTTCTGCAAACTTTTGACATAAGTATTTCATTTTGCATATAGTTCCACTGAATTTGGGAGGTATTTAAAATGACCATGCAAGTAAGACATCGAATACACTAAGGGTGCATTGCTGTACAGGAACACAAAACCATCAGGGAGTCAGAGTTCCTTTTCTGTGGATGCAGCTATGATGGAGTCAATCAGTCAGCATAGAAATATTGGTAGAGTGAAAAGAGGCCTAAGAACAAAACAAGCTCAGCTGCAAAGGCAAATTTTGCTGGACAAGTTTTTCTAAACTATGGGGGAAATATTAGAGAGATATTGTAGTTCCTGCTGCCTACCAGTTGTCTCCTTTTGCCTGCAGGCTCAAATGCAGCAAGATGAGGACATTACTAATTTCTTGCCCATTGCTATGGCCTTGGATATGGTGTTTCAGGGACACAGCACTGGTCCTTGCAGCTGTGACCCATGAAACAAAATGATCTGAAGTCTGTCAGCTCTTGGTTATGGCTTTTCATACATATAGCGCAACCCCTTAATCTCACCACACAACAAAATGAAAGTGTATGGACAGCATTAAGTATAGACTTTACTGATATTTCAGTTAGGGTATCTTTATCCCAGAATTTTAGAGTGGAAATTTCTGTGTCTGATTCTGATCTATGCAGTTCACAGAGTGAATTAGCTTTAAAGTTTTCTGCTATGGAAGCACACTTCTAACTGATGTGGCTTCTCGTTTAGGTTGCTGTCAAACCCTCAAGTAGCACCTTAACACAAACTGATGGTGGTTTCAGTGATGATGGATTGTGTGCCGTTTATCTATTAATTTAACCTAATGAAATAGTTTCTACATCTTAGAAATCTCATATGTGAAGTCTGGCATATTCTTCAGATTATGATATTGTCCTTTCTTCAGCTGTAATATTCAGCATTTGCATAGTGCATTTTTGCCTTCCAGAGAGCCCATTGGAAACAGCATGTGGGTAGTGTAGCCAAGACAGCGCTCAGAGACTTTAAACAATATGGCTAAAATCCAGGCCCTGTTGAAGGAATGGCAGCACTCCCATTGACTTCATCAGGATAAGCATTTCATGGCTGTTGTGTGAAAGTTTTCCCAACACCCAGTATCTGCAGATTTAATTTATGATAAATCTTGAAAACTGCATTAAAAATACTGGTATACTGGTATCCTGTGATGCTTGGCTCAGATAAGGTGTTTAAAAATAGCTTTAAACTTAATTGAAGACAAGATGAATCTCTCTCGTGTCTTCATTCAGGGTCAAAAGGCATGAATTTCATTCACAAAATTATCAACACTTAAAACTTTTTCTGCATGATTAGACTATTACTAAGAGTCAGGACAGCAGAGATCCTCCCACTGCATTGACCTGTGAACTTTGTTAAGTCTTTTGACAGGAGTAATTGTCTATAGCATGATAGTGAGTGACTTTCCAAAACGGAGCCATTCTTTCAGTTGTAACATGAAGCTGGTGCTCTTTTCTAGTGGCTTGAAAAAGTTAATTTACATTGATGACATTTCTTGTCAATTTATGTACCAGCTGAATTTGCTGATTAGTCACAAATGATGATGTACTGCTTATGGGCTGTTATTATTGTACCTTTACAAAAAACTTCAGATACTTCAAATACTTGCAGAAATAGAAATCACTTATTTTCTTCTGCAAAATATGTGTGAGGCTTTACTCTAAGACTAATTCTTAAAAGAATGCTTTTGCCAAATGAATCTTCAGCAGGGTATTGAAGAAGTGGGAAATTACCTAGGAAAAGCTTCTTTAAAACTTTCCTAAGTAGAGGTATACCACATTTCTCAGTTCTAAATGAGTTGTTATAGCTTAAATCTGTTGTAGATTCCTTTTATGAAAACATAACTTTTTCAAGTTTTCTACTGTCGTGGTCTCCAGGCTCTTTAGGCTGAGCTGGCAATTTGTAAGACCTGTTTTTATCTACAAACTCTTTCCCCTGCTCCAATTTCCCTTCTGTGGTATATATTTCAGTTTTCCTGAAAGTGTTTTGCAACTCTGATGGCAAAGACCAGTAAAATGAAACCTCTTTTGGATTCCAGAATCCTTCTGTAAAATAGGTCCTCCAGATCAACCTTCCTTAAAACACTTGTTTTCAGTGATGTATACAGGGGAAAAACTGCCATTGATTAGGTGGCTGATATACTGGGACGGGTTTTTGCTTTCACAATGGTCTCAGTAGCCTCTTCAGTCAGTTGTGTCTTGATTTGTACACTGAAGATATTTGTGTAACCCAGGCACAAATATAAAAACAGTGTGCTTTTAGCTTGCAGCTTAGCTCTCCAGTGATTTGAATGTGTCTTTTCTTACCGGCTGAGACTTGAAGGCAGTCTTAGCAAGCCAAATTCTGCTTTTATATATATGGCCAAGCCTCTGAGAAACTTTATAGCTTCCCCAAGGTGTGAAAGCTGCTCTAGAGCATGAGCTCTCTTCTGAAACAAAAGGATGAGTTACAGCCAGCCATGCTTTTTAGATACGTTAGTGGATGTTCATGCTGGTTACTTACCCAGACAGATTTGTAATGAATTACTACAGTCTCTTCCTTTGTCAATTCAGCTGTATACAGGAATTAGCAGTATTATTTTGTGTATAGTCTTATTTAAATTATGGATGTATTGCTATGTATTATTGAAGAACTTGTCTGTCATGTTATTATTGCTGACATAAGTAATAACTGACAATTTTTCTGATAAATGGAGTCAGGGCAATCAGCTTGTGGCTTGAGCTGCACATGGTGTGCAAACGGTTGTCAGCAAACTGTATGACAGAATATATTATATGACCCAGAGAAAATCAGCTTGTGGAATGCCACTGGGTTTTCTTCTGCCCTCCAAGTCTTCATAACTTTGTGGAAACTTTCTTCTGTAAGGTCTGTGGAGGTAGAAATTTCATCCATGCAAGTGCACACGGAGCCCCAGCATGGCCAGTGTTTAGTGCGAGCATGGTGTTGCTGGATGACTGGTATTCCTGATGCAGCTCCCATGGAACACAGCAGTCACTGGTAATACCAGCAGTTAGCTTGTAGTGTAGTGTTAAGGGTGATAACAAGACATGGCACCTGTGCCATTCACAAAGTGAAGGGAATGGTCAATTCAGCATTATCCGGAAAACAAACAGGACTGTGGATTAACCCTTTCAGTCCAAGACTGGAAGTGGTGATGTTGCAATGGAAAGATGAAGAGGATTTTGGCTAAAAGGGATGGAAATTACATCTACTGAGGAGCAGATGCTTCATCAGTCTGGGTTGAATAATGCTTTCAAATGCTGACATTTTTGGATGTGGGTAGAAAATTTTGTGCCAAAATCAAAACTGATGACATCCAGATCAATCTGATGTGAGTTCTCTTTCTTTGAACTTCTTCTGTTGTTTCTCAAGTTCTTATTTGGACTTCTGGACTCAAATGAATCTCCCAAATATGTTTCTCAGTTGAAACTGTCAAGTTGCAATTGGAAAGTTCTGAAAAACTAAATATTTTTATATGGCTTTAATGTATAGTAATAAGTCGGATTGACATCTTTCAGAACTTGCTCTTGTTCAAATTCTCTTGTGGCTATCAGGAACATTTTTTCCAAAATTGTTCTGAGAATTAGATTCATATTTTGTCTCAGATTTTAATAAAGATAATGTTGAGCATGAGAGAGAGGTGAATAGAGAGCTGGAATTGAGGCATAGATATGGAAATTATTTTATCTGAGATAGGAAAAAAGCCTTAGTAAATATACCTGCATAAAAGGAAACCATCTCCATTTCGGGTCCAGTAAGAAGAACAGTAACTATACATATTAAATGGGATAACTGGAAATGCAGAAACGTATATTAATACAGGGCAATTTTTGTGTGATTTTAGAAGACATTTTAAAGAGCAGCAGAAACTGGAAGTCAAATGGAATATGATTTAAATACAACATGGGTTTACAGGGAGGCTAGTTACCTTGATTACCAGGCAAATTCATTTTTAGACAAGATTAATGCATCAGATCTGATTTAGTTAGACTAATGCAATGTTTATGCACAAAACTATACAGATTGGAGGCAACCGGTACTAGAGCAAAAAAGAAGTTGGGAAAACCTTGCTAAAACCAAGCCGATAACAGACAGCTGTCTTTAAGCCACAGTCATCCTCAAAGAATGATTTTAAAATGGTTGTCTTGATTTTTAATTAATTAAAACAGTCTAATTTTGCTGCTGCTAAATGCAGGTTTCTTGTAGCCAGAAGTTCAGAGTTCTTGTCAAAACTAAAGGAGAACAGGATGAATGGAATAAGAACTGTAGAAATAAAAAAATGAGATGGAATAGAATAACACAAATTATGTAGTCGTAAGGGTTTATGAAGTTGATTTCTTTATCAGACACTTATCAGCTGAAACTGTCAGATGTGCACCTATGAACAAGCAACATGATAAAGAGAAAATAAATGTAATCTCAGGAGAGGTGTTTCTGGCAGAAACAAGGAAATTTTACATTTGTACAAAGCTGTTTGTATACTTCATCTGTTATCTTTGTTCCTCTGCATTATGTTCCACAGGAGCTACCAAGGTGATCACGGGTGAGACCCTTGGCTTATTTCCCATCATGAAACAATGCGTTTGTTCTGGGCAAAGATAGCCAAAGAGGGGTAAAGGAACAACTGAAGAGCACTCTTGGCACAAGAAGAAATGGATATAAAATGACTGCTAGTAAGTTTAAACTGGAAATAGAAGAAGGTCTCTATGGTTTGGTGGGGTGTGTCTTAGGGTAGTCCCCAGTAGAAGAGATGCAGCCAAGAGTCTGATTCATTTCTGTGTAGAAGTTCTTGAATCTATTATCTGTATTATGCAATTTCCTGTAACAGCAGAGATGAGAGCAGTATTCCCTTTACATCAAGAGTATATGAACCACTCTCATTAGAGTATTATTTTAGAGTAATATTTATTTTCACTTTAATTATTTTAAATCTTTTTAGAGAAGATAATAAAATGATCAAATTCTAATATTTTTTTTGGAAAAAAGTTTAGCACACATATAGCCATGCTCCAAATTTCATTACTGTGCTCCAAAACAGATGTTAAACCTCTTCAAATGTATTAGAAAAGGACAAATGCTCATTTTGCTGATGTGTATTTTCTCTTAGATTCCTTCTCACAGATGTCTGAGCTGCTTTGTCTTATTCATTTTTTCTTAACATTTTCAGGCTTCTGATGACATCTGGCATGGAAAATCTTAGCTTTAGGCATTGAAACCTGTTCAAGCTGTAAGCAAATAAAACCAAAGTCTTGGAATAAGTGACATTAATCATAGGTGGTATTCCCAGCTCCTTCCTTCAGCACACTTATCTTCACCTAGGGATATAACTATTGATAACATTTTTTAGAGATATGTACTTTCTAGAAAAATATAGAGTTCATATAAAGAGAAACACACTACTACAGGAATGATTTCTTTCAGAATTGGAAAGTTTTCTTATAGTTTTATACACTAAAGCTCCTTAGAAGACTATAAAAAGGACTGAGAGTTTACTGAATGACAGAGAATTAAAGGGTTTTTCTTTAGAAATAGCTATAGTCAGATAATAAAACATAAATAAGATTTACTTTTAAAGGATCATCAAAAAAAAAAAAACCAAGAAAAACCAAAAAAACTAACCAAACAAATGAGTATTCGGGCTTGCTGAAATAGCTGTTTTTTTTTTTTTTTTTTAGATCAATTTATTAATGGGTTATGTTTGGATTGTGGCCAGGATTTTATGAAAACATTGGCAAACCATGGTGTTTCATGAATCTCATAAGCAAGAAAAAAACGTGAATAAACTGACTACCAATTTCTCAGTAAGTAAACTGAGAAAGTGAACTGAGAAAAATGAAGTAGAGAAACTGAGTTTCTCTAAAGAGTACAAATTATGCGATCTTAACTTGAAAATATGCAGTTCTTAATGTTCTATTACTCATTATCATCTTATACTAAAATTTATTAATGAAGCAGAAACAATAAAACATGTCTCCTAGACAACCCTATCTATGAATGCTGAACATATGGGCAGGTTAGCTGTCCAAAGAATGAAAAAGTAGGGCAACTGGAGCAGACCTTCAATTCTAACCATAACATCTTTAAGGTTCAGATTTGGCACTGAAGTTCAGTAGTAAATATCTTAGAAGATATTTTGGATAATGCTCCAGTCCTTGTAATCAGCATTATCCATGCTGAATTATTTGATCATCTCTGCTGTTAAAATCAGCAGTTTGACTTCGAAAATCCCCAAACCACTACTTTACCATCTGTTTGGGTATGGGTACTCATTTGTGTGGTCTGCTGTTTCTCTGGTGCTGTGCTTATCTATCCCACTGGGGATCTAGAATATGGTGTTTCATCTCAAAAGTTGCTTCCACGTATAATACTGCATTCTTTTATACATATTTTAAAGATAATAGTGTTAAGAATGTTTTAGTTTCAGTGACTGTTTTTTGGTTTGCAAATTGAGAATAGATTTTTGTGCACAACCTATCACAGACACATATGCTCAGATTGCTAATTGACCTCATTACTAACAGCAATAATACAAAAATCATCAGCTTTTGAAATTATATGCACAGCCCATTTTGATGTAATGAAGTAAAATAAACTCTCACTCGAGAAGAATAATTTAGTTTAAATGTATTTAAACTTATCTAATATTATTTTTCATTATTTATACATTATTTCTATTATTATTGTTATCATTGCTGGTATTACTGTTATTAGTTTTTAACTTTATTCACCCTCTTTGCATTATGTAATATTCTTTCAGCTGCAGAGAGGCTTGAGCTGAGAGCAGGTTTACATCCTTCCTGGCCAGCAGTGGCCAGCCTTTGGCTGCTAAGGTGTGGGACTCATACTGGGGTGAGGACTGGGGAACAAGTTTTGTCTGGAATATGAGCATAGTAAATATTTCAAAGGAGTGCCTTCAGGCTGTTGAAAGAGATGAATCAGGGTTATCGGAGCCTAGCTACCATCCTAAGGTCCTCAACTATGATCTGAAGCCAGCTCCATGCAAATTCTGAATTGTATAGAAGAGAATTATCTGTTGGTTTTAAAATCAAAATAAAAATTTAACTTTAGAAATTTAATTTTATACAAAAAAGGTAAAATTGTAATGTTTTCAATTTGTGAAGGAAGCAATTCAACTAACTGCTCTGAATTTTTGTGTAGATTTATTGATTAATTAAAATGTTTTATTAAAAACAACAAAAGTGTAAGAAAACTTTGAAGGTCCTCATGATATGATTTTCAATGTTTTGCATTAAATAAGTGTGCATTTAGACCAGTGCTCTTTGCTATCATACTTCTACCTCTGGCCATTGTGGAATTTATCTGAAGTAAGCTTTTCACTTTCCCATTGTGAGGTGCAAGGTAATGTGACAGAGCATGGTGGTGCTACTATGAAAAATAATCATGTGCTTGCAAATGAACACAGACTGCATTTCTAAAAAATGAGATGTTTCATTTCAGCTTCATGGATGCTCTGCTTAAGCGAGTATCAGTGAGATAATTTGTCATAAAAGGCACTGTAATCAAACCAGGACATCTGCTCACCTTACGCCCAGCAAGGACTTTGTATTCTGAACGGCTTTTACAAACCTGGCAATGAGGTATATTTCTGGTTTGGGTAATAGTAAATTTGTTTGCAGCCAAGATGGTGACCTTGTCTCCAAACTTTATTTATCCCTTTGGGAGCCAAGGACATTTTAAGGGCCATCACCAAGAGAGTCTTGAAATTACAGAACTAGTTTTTATTAAAATATATGAAACACTGTACAATGTAGAGGAAAACTGTTCACATTATGTGAGTAATATAGCATCAAGTTACTCAGATGTGGTCTGGGAGTAATATAGCATTAATTTACTCAGATGGGTTCTGGGAGTAATATAGCATCAAGTCACTCAGATGGGGTCTGGGACATGCTTTCTAAATTTCAGAGATATCAAAGTATTTAAACAAAAGTTGGCACCAAATTCCTTTATCACATTATGTGTGTATGTGCTTTTAACTAGGGAAGCCAGATGAAGAACTAACTTATTTAATTAGCTAAGAAGTTAAATAGGAAATCCCATAGTACTTCAGTCTGAAACATAAAAAAGTCTACTTCTCATGCTTGTAATTAAGACCTGAGTTATGCATTTGTAAGACATTTAGGAAATCAGCAGAGGTCTTGTTTCTTCTATGATGCTAGTTCAAATGTGGCAACGGTTAAATTTTTTTATGGGTGAGATAAATGCTTTACCAATACAGCTGAAGTGACAATAGTGGGATGATTTTGTCACCTGAGGTGACTGGCAACTGGGCAGAAGCAGTTCAAATCTTAATTTGCAGCTTTCCTGGGTGACTGTGAACAAATGATTTAATCAGATGTTGTCTTCCTAACTGTGCTAGAAGTCAGTAATACATCTTATTACATAGAATTTGTCTGTCAGATCTACTGAGATTGCAGATTTCTCTGTAGGAAGGGAATTAAAGGCACTGTCACATCTGGAACCTCCAAATGAAGTCCCAATACATGAGATTAGTGACAGATTAATGTCGAAGGTATCCACAAAAACAATCTCATGAATTTGAGGGAGCAATAATTACACACATACTCTGCTAAGAATAAAGAGATTGTGTAGACTTGCTTACTTTTACAGCTCAGTTTTCTATAGTTAAGCAGCTCAGGTGAGTAAGAGTTTTTCACATAGGTAAGCATCTGCCTCCCAGTCCTTCATTTATAACCTTATTCCAATAGCGCTACAAAGTCAGCCTTTCCAACACATGTGAATGCCTCCTGTCAAATGAATCTTAAATACTGTAATGATGCCCCTTTTCTGAAAATGAAAGCTAATAATGAAGAGCAGCAAGTATTTCAGGTATGCATGTTCCAAATCACAACTCAATTTCAAAGAGATCTTTAGGAGAAAAGACTGAAGTCAAACATGGAAAAACATATAGACTAAATTTACCCCTACCAGTGCCAAAAATAACATTTGAAAGTTAACTAGGAAAAATATTCTGCCTTATTTGTTAAAATTAAATTATTCTTAAGCATGATTAGAGCACCAGTTGCTAACTTTCAGTAGAAATAACTCAAAACAGCTATTTTATGAAAAGTTAATAGATTCCAAATTTTCATATGTGACATATCAAAACATGGGCATAAATATCTTTATTCCAGAAATGAAATTTCTATAGTGCATTATTACATCTGACAAGTTTTGGAAACACAGATCATGCATTCTCTCACATTTAATGTAAAACAATCACTGCCTATTTTTCTGTCAGATTAATTTTTTCACTCCTAATAGCTCATGCACTTATGGGCTCTTCTGACAGCTATTTTTGCAGCAGAGCTTCTTTCTCCTCTGATCGCTGACATTTATTAATCAATTGATCAATAAGTCATTTGAACCCCCCTTGGGAATGCTGAAGTAGCTGTTGTTCCTCTCAGATTGCAGAACTAAATGATTGTGGTGTTGTTGTGTTGTAATGGGGAGTGTTATGGAGCTCTTGTTACAACGGAGTATGAAATCTAAAGCACACTCGAGGGCTATCAGTCGCTTTCCTAGTGATGCAGAAAAGGTGATTTGTTCTTGAGAATTTGCCTCTTCTTGCAAAATACATCTGCTTGAGCTTAACTTATGCATACCAATGGCTCAAGAGACTTCAAAGGGTGTGAAACTCGTGTTAAAATCTAGGCACATGAAAAAGGATGTTTTTAAGACCAGTCCCAGAATGATGCTATTTATTCTATTTCTTCCTTTCCAGCCTTCATCTTACTTGCAAAAGCCCATGAAAGAGCTGCTTAAGGAAAAGCAAACTGAGCCTCTTTTTACTTTGAAGTTTTGGCATGAGTTATTATTGAGTATAAACTGATTTAGCTACACTGAGGTTGCTCACTCACCCCACAGTGAATATCCGGGCTTCATACTTTCTGAAGTGTAATGCATGTTCATTCTCTGTTTAAGTAAGAATCCTATTCCCCCCACAGAGAAGACTTGCTATTTTACTGCAAGAAGTGGGTGCCAGATAAATCCATGCCATAAGGACTGTAACATAGACAAGAAGGATAGTTGTGGTAGAAGCTCCAACAGAGAGAGAAACATTGTAGCTTCCTGATCAGAAATGAAATACAAATACTACTTGGAATGGTGCTGTGCTACTTTTATGTTTTGAAACATAGTGGCAAAATCAAAATTATTACTTTCTTTTTTTTTCCTAACAACAAACTGATAGATCTGCAACCAAACACAGAGCAGGAGGATAGCTCTGTCTGGCTTGCTTCTCCTGAAGTCTGTTGTGGATTATTTATGAATGGAACAAAGGCACATTTGAGAGTCTCTGTCATGTTCCTGGGGCATTTCAGAAATTCATCATCTTGTGGCATCGTGCCACTAAGTGCCAGTCCTGACTTTGGCACTCTCACAATGAGCAGAACTCTTGAAATATGTCAGTGTCTGGAATATTGACAGATCCAGAGATGACTGATCTTGCACTCTGTGGTAGCTGCTTGCTGCTTTTAATGGGAATAGAGACAGAACTGCAGGAAAGTTAAGGAAACATTATTTCTGTGTCTGACCTACAGATGAATCTGAACCATGGAAAGAGGAAGATAGGATATGTTAGAGGACTAGGAAGTGTGAATAGTCATTGGATAGCAAGTCCCTCACATATATAAATAACAAGCCACTTCTTGTTAGACAAGGGATGACATGTCCTGGTGCAGTTCAGACAAAACCTGTAAAACAAGGAAGAAATGAGCACTGAAAGGACTTAGGAGGACAAAACTAAGAGTAGACACTCCTGAGAATGTTTCTCTGGAGCTTCCATATAGCAAATCTGTCCCAGATACTACCGCAAAAAATGTAACACTGTACTCCAAGTGCAGAGGTGTCTAGAAGCTGAGATATTAAATAATGAAAATATACCTTCTCTCCCATTAGTAAGATCTGAGACATAAAGGTTGTACACCAGGAGCATTAGAGCTTTCCACCAAAAAGAAAAAATGAAGTATCAGGATGAATGTTTCTTAACATCTAGAGACTCAGGCTGTGAAACCCTCTTCCTGGGAACAGTGAAACTACAAACCTTGGCATTTCAGTCAAATGTGAAATCCATCTCTGCTGCCTGACTTCCATTTAATGAAAAAAAGCAGGAAAAAAAGAAAGACAAAAAGGGTGGGTAGGTGTGGAGACGTAGGCACAGACCCCGTTTTGTGTTAGGAAATGAAATCGTTTATTATCTGAAGGTCCAGGGTTGACATAGGCTCTACAAAGTACCTGTGTGTACGAGCGGCTAATACAATTGGTTTGCTATCGCCACCCACGTAGGTATCTTCACTTCTTCATTGGTTGTCTTGCTTCTCGCTGTTGTCCCCTCATTGGATACTGGTTCCTTGCTTCTTTCTTCCTTCCTTCTTATCTTGCCTACCTCTCCCTGAAATACTCCCAAAACTTTCCAGCAACATTCCTCTGCTATCTCAAAGCTTTCCCAGTAGCTGGTCTTGCTCAGAAATCCTTTACAACGAGGTTTACACTCATAGGTAGAGGCCATCTTAGTCCTGTGAAAACTTCACTTTCTGTTTTTGAAGCTATTTTTATGCTTTAAACACAAAGTACATGCAAGTCTGTGGGGGCTGAGACTCAGACTATTGCTTTGCTTCTACTTGCTTCTGTGTGCCAATTAACATTTGCTTCCTTCCAGTAAAGCACAGGCAGCTGAGATGTCTGGCAGTCGCATCAGGATAAGCTGAGCCTGGAGAAAGCTATTTCTGGGATTGCAATGCCTCTGTTTAGACTTGTCTTGTAAAAAAAAGCCACAAATGAACCCTTAAAAAATCAGATTGCAAGGACATCTAGTGATCCTTCAGTTATGTTAAGTACTGCTTCCTCTTGCATTAAAATAATCTTGGCCGGAAGAAGAGCTAATAAAAATCACTGGGAAGCCTAATGCCTAGACCTCTAGCGGAGATCATGTTAGTGTCCTCTGCTGACCTTTGCAAAT
The DNA here is from genome assembly GCA_032466535.1 of Forpus xanthops. NCBI lineage: Eukaryota > Metazoa > Chordata > Aves > Psittaciformes > Psittacidae > Forpus > Forpus xanthops. Next base: position 13,942 of record JASSUY010040190.1, on the reverse strand, counting down.
ACATGTGTGCAAACTGACTGTACATATTCTTTAAAATCAATAGTACTAGCTGATAATACAGTAATGTGAGACTAATGGATTAAGAATTAAAGTGCCAAACCAAAGGGTTAAAATTCATATTAATATGGACAGCTAAGGCCAAGTCATTCTGCAGAAATGAGGGCAGTGGGTCACTTTGACAGTTTGCCCATAGTTAATGGAAGCTTATTGACCCAGCTGCGTGAAACCACAGTGAATATTGCAGATCACTTTGTCATATGGAAAAGCCACGTTTATGGATTTTTATTTTATCAGAAAGTGTGAAAAATCTTTTCTGAATCCCTTTCTTTTTATTTTTTTAACATCAATGTGGCCTCTTCATAACTCCTGCCGCAAACATCTCAGTGTATTTTCCAGTTGTAGAGATTTAGAGGTACTTCTCATTTTAAAGAGGCTCAAATCATAAAACTACCTCCATAGGGCCTTGAATAAATGGGGACCCTAGCAGAGAGCTGAGTTTGTGCAATACAAAACATAGCTTTAAAAGAGAAACTTTTCATTGTTGTCATCCCACCCCATCAATATTGTGTCTGCATTTAGTACTTTTGTACACTGTAATTGTTATTTTTTATGTATTAGCACCCTTGTGCTTGGTGAAACACAAAAGACTGACGGTTTGACTCAGCTGGTGAACTTTCATTGTAAAAGGTAAGCAGCAACAGGTGATACATAGTGGTTTTATGTGAATATTGCAATAAGTTTTAACAGAATGTGGTGTCTCTAGTTTCACATATTGCACAAATATGGCATAAAAAAAATTCTTTGGTGTAAGAATGGTATCAATAAAATGAAATAACAGACAGGAATTCTTTGACTTTCTGTATAATTTGGGTTAAGATTAGTCTATATTACAGATTTTTACCGAATTGGTTCGAAGTGCAGGAACCTGTATTTTAACTCTACAAACCAATGTGCTGATTCACTGAGAGCAGTTGGCAACCTGCAATTCCAGGGGTGATTTTCCTTTAAAATGTTCAGTTTAAAAACCAGCCAAACTAAGAAAATATGAAAAGTCATAATGATGCTGTTAAACATCCATAGATCCAGTGAAGTCATTGAAATGCTCCATTTAAACTTTACAGCCTATGAAGTTAGTTTTAATTATTTTAAAAAATACATTTTAAGTATGTTATTAATTTTGATATGTTGTAATAGTGAAATACAATGAGATGCTTCCAGTTTTCCACACTGAATATTGCACTACATTTCTGCAAATGTTAAATTTAAGCACTTATTTTTGGTAAAGTACTCTTCAATTGAACGTTTTTTGCCTCTTTTTACTTGGAAGTATTTATAAAATGTTCCAAATTGCCAAGTTTGCTCTCCAAAGGCTAAATGTTTGTGTGTGGGGTGCATGGAACAGAAGCGGTTTTTAATTTAGGAGAATTAGCCTCAGTGGGACAAGGCTCTGCTCACTTCAACAGCTGCAAACACTGGCATACACGGAGGTAAACATGTTTAAATTACATCATTTCCAGACCACTGATTTTTTTGCAACTAACTCCAGGGCAGTTCCCTTGAAAGAAAAACTCAAGGACAGATTTGTGATTCAACGTTATTGTATCTATTAAAATATGCCAGAAACATTCTGCTCTGGCTCTGTATTAAACATATTGTCCAAATATGCGATTTGTGTGAGCCGTCTGTTCCCTCCAATTGGACCAAATGGTAACAAGCACTAATAGCCTGGATAACAATAGATGGATTTTCTTTGAATTTTTTGCATGTTTGTGACTCTTTTTCCAACCAGGAATTATCTGCTGGTTTTGGGGGGTTTATTTCTCTTCCATTTTCTGGCCTGACACCAAGAACAAAAGTGAGTCAGTGCAGAAGGCATGAATCTGCAGTATTGACAAGTGCATGAAATAGGAAAGGAAGTTAAAGATTTTTATCACTGTAAGCATAAAGTCAAATCCCTGCATTTCTGCCTGTATTTTAAAAGGTGTGTTGATCTGCACACATGCTTCCCTCCCAATTTATGTCTCTTCAGAATGGGGGAAACATCCAATTAACAAAAAGGGATTATCTCAGAGCCACCTTCTGGCAGCTTCACTTCTCTTGGAAGGTATCTTCCTTTTGGGTAGTTGTACAGAAACAAGTCTTGTTATTGAAAGGGAAGCAATATCCTAATTGAGTGAAGGTGTTGGGCTGCTGAGGTATTTGCAAGGAATGCTGCTCAGCTAATTGTTTAGAATAGCCAGTGTAGAAGAAATGTTGGTGGCCAGTGAGGTGGAAAACAGGATAGGAAAGGACAAAAGGATTTTAAAATTCAAAATTTAGGCAGCACAGAAAAATTCCTGGATTGATAACTGCAATTATTTCAATTGTTCCATAGATTTCTTCAAATAAATAGAAAAAGAAATATAACACAGAAATAATTTCCAATGTCGCGGTGATCCCTACACATAAGTTGTTCATAGACAAAATGTGAACTATGGGTACATTTGGCTTTGATTACCTGAACTTTGTATCTCTTGAATTACAAGTGATAACTCTGTTTGGTGTGGATATATATATTGTTGTGCAAACAACGTAAGTCAGAAGTCAGTCTAAAGGTAAGGAACACCTTAAGTTTCCTAAGGTTACTGAAACTACTTGTTAATTGAAATATGGAAAATGAAATAGTTTTGGAGTTTTTTTCTCCAGTAGTGTATGCACCCATGGCATGATAATTTCACTCTGCTTCCATGGTATCAGCTTGCCGTGGGTATACTCCTTTGGCTTTTAAAAGCTTGAATCAGTTGTGTTCTCCTGATTGCAAAGAGGGATAACTCAGAGGCTGATGCTGGTGCTAGGCTTACCAATGAGTTTCTAGAAATGAGCAGGGGTTTGGATGTCTTCCCTCTTGTGCTGAGCCAGTGAACAATCTCTGGAAGAGACATTTTAGGAGGCAGCAAGGAAGGAGTATTGTTGGGAGCAAAACCAAGAATCCAGCGCTCTGCTTACCCTCTGTAGCTTCATATACTGGGAGTAGAGTAAGTGTTAGCTGAAGATGATATAATGTTAAGATATTGTCCTGGGTTCAGCAGCAGCAGTCATTTTTTAATCCTTCTTGGTAGCTGGTGCAGCACTGTGTTTTTTGATTTTGGGCCTGGGAACTGTGCTGATAACACCAGTGTTTTCAGTTACTGCTTTGCAATGTTTTGGTCTGACCAAAGATTTTCTGAGTCTCATGCTCTGCCAGGGAGGAGAGGAGGTTGAGGAGAAGAAGAAACAGGGCATGTGACCCGAACTGACCAAAGAGCTATTCCGTACCACAGCACATCATGCCCAGGATGTAAAAACAGAGGGGAGAGACCCAGAAGAGTGGAGGTGCACTGCTTGGTGGGGCTGGGTATAGGTGGTGAGCGATTGTATTCTTTCCTTGTATTTCTCTTGTCATTATTATTATTAGTGGTAGCAGCAGTGATTTGTGTTATACCTTAGTTACTAAACTGTTCTTATCTCAACTTATGGGAGTTGCATTCTTTTGGTTTTCCTCACCATCGCCCTGGGAGTGGGGGGAAGAAAGAGGTAGGAGTGAGAGGGCTCAGTGAGGGCCTTAAACCATGACAGAGGTTTTGCAAAACAACTAATTCCCCAATATATAGCGAGGGCATTCTTTTGTGCCTCACCAGTGCTTCAAGTACTGCTTGGCTATAGTAGCGACATCCGCATGATAATAAAAAAGAATTGAAAGAGCTGCACTTCTTGTCCTGTAATAACTTGCTCTTAAGCTGCTGGGTGATCATATTCTCTGCTTCAGAGGGAGAGTTCTATAATGAACTTACTGTGTGAGAAAACTTTATAGGACTACTTCAAGTAGGCAACTTTTTAGTCTCCTGTTTCTAGTATTTCATGAAGCATTAACTTAAATAAAGATTTAGCAGAAAATCAAGATGTACCACTTTAGGGACACAAAAGATATGGGAAATAATGGGAGAATATTGGAGTACTGAATGAATTAAATACCAGTTCCACTACTATTGTATTTTTGGTTTTTGTTTTTTTGCTTTTTGTTTTTTTTTCTATCAATCAGCTCTGTTACTGGTGAAGATGAAAATACCCATAGCAATAATGAGACAAGAGCTGCCCTTGTGGAGGCTTATGTTGTCTAATATTTTTTGCCAGGAGGACATTTCCAGCCCCATTTTCAGATGGTAGAGCTTGTCAAAACAGTCTGAATAATTCCCTAAAGATGTACCATTTTCCTGTAAGTGTCATGACAGCTTTGTGATAGATGCCTTCATTTTTATATAATAGTAAAGAAGGCAAGAACATTTATTTTGTTTCTTCTCAATGAATATGAGATTTTTGAGTCTTTGGTGTCCTGAAACTGCTCCAATTAAATTCAAGATGTTTTCTGACTAGCTTAAATGGAAGGAAGTTAGGGCCACATAGGCACTTTGTAAAATCCTGCTCTTCTTTTTCATGCATTATTCAATCCCTTTCCTTGCTTACACAAGATGAAAGGGTGCAATACAAAACGCTCATATTCACACCCCTGTCAGAGAGTACTTAACAGCTAACAGTCCTCTGCCAAAAAGCCCTGAACTATGGCTTAATTTAATAACCATTCAATTTTCTTTTATTTCCTTATGGTAATTTTTAACAAAAGTAAATCACTACTGCCAAACACTCCTTTAACAGTGGTATATTAATTGAATTAAGGTGAAGAATAAAGGAGACATTACAGGCAGTTAAGTGTGAGAAAGCATGTTTGACACTGAATAATTAATTTTCATTCCAAGATAAAAATGTTGCCATTGATTTACAACCCCTTCTGGCTATAAAGCCTTTTGGTGGAAACCTGATTCTTAATTATTGTCACAGGAATGCTAAGCTTGTCAAAAAGCTATTTCCATCGTGATGATCAGCCTCAACTGCTTGGAGCAATTTTTGTGCCATACTTAACAGCTGCTTCATCATTTGTTATCTTTTCAATTAAGCACTCTGTTCCTACATGGCTCATAATCTCCACCAAAGAGAGAAACACACATGCAAACACACACAGTCTTACATGGAAGCACATAGTCCCCTCAGCATAAAACCTCAACAGCCGCCTGTCTGTTTTTCTTTATTATGCAGCAAAGAGTTCAAACATTTCTATGAAGCACTAATGGAATATTTGTACTGTTGTGCAGCATGTACGGATACTCAAAATAAAACAGAAGGAGGCTTCAGAGCATCACATCAGCATTTTCAGTTTATATAGTCCTGCCTGTGTCCCATGATATTTCTGTTTGCTAAATTCACACTGCTCCTTTCAGTGACAGAACTGATTGCACCATTAAAAAATGAGCAGAAACATGCTTCTCCCCCAGAACATTGTAGTGAGGCTTTTATTATTGTGAAACAAGATGTTTGTAAATTGTGCTTTCGTTAGTATAGATTTTGTTTCTCCCATGTCACTGTTTTATTTAGAAGTTTTGTGAGATGGAGTGCTTTTTGCCTGGATGAATTTAAAAGAAAGTAAAGAGGGAGGGACGTCAACTGCCTCTGTTACCTATGAAATGTGAAGGGAAAACAAATGAGGAAATTGGTCTTCCTCATCTGATGGCTTTAATTACCACGATGACAGTATCTCTTGTAAATATTTTAGTTCTGCACGTGGAAATGCACACAAGAAAATTTACTGCTTCATTGGTTCATGATGTAAATCAATTCAAACTTAATTTGAGTTACTTAATTTAGACTTCTTGTTTGAACCAGTGATCTGTGGCAAATCTTGTTTGTGCAAAAGCAGAAACAAGTTAATAGATATAGAGTGCCAAATTATGTTGCTATACCACTTTAATGAAGTTTTTACCTGGAGATTTGACTAGTAATCAAGTAGAAAGGCATCTTGACAAGGCACTTAAATATTATTTGCTGTCAAGTGAAAACATGAATGTGTCTTTGTGAATTTGCTAAATTGAGAGTTGGGTGCATGTGTGAAATAACTTTGCTATCCAAGTGCAGTTTGGAAGTTTGTCAGAGGATGCTTATTTATTACCAACAGAAACTGGCATTTATGATAAGACATTATAAACAACTGCTCTTCATTAGAAACCTGATTTATGAAGGAAGCACATATTTAGCTGTAATGTCAGAACTATTCAATTGTTTGTTGGTTTGTAATTTAAATGAGTTTTTAAGAAGGTTTTTATATTGTACATATACCTTGTTAGGTTAAAATACTGTCATCAGGTTTATTTGGGCAGGACATACAGTGGAATGGAACAGCAAAATTGAAGTCCTTTTTGCATACATGGTATATATGAAAGTCCATCTTTACAGTTACGATGATGATAGGCTCACCACAAAAGCATTTGTATTGTATTTTTAGGCTTTAAGAGCTCCAGATGGAGAAAAGCATTCTTTGAGCTAGGCAGTTCAGAAACACATAGCTCCACAAGAACCTGAACAGTACTTCTAACAATCTAGGCACTCTTGTTAATTTTTACTTGGACGTCATCAGCCTGTACACATAAAGAAACACATTTTCTACAGCCCTTCTGATGATTCAGTGTACAGGGATGAAGCTGTGTCTACCAGTGCAGAGTTTCTCCACTACAAATTCAAGCCAGATATATCTAAATGATTTTCCTTCAGTTTACTTAACCTAAATAATTAATTCTAAATGTATTTGAAGAATCAGAATGCACTTGAACATTAAAATACCCTGTACTGAATATTGAAAGGTTAATAAATTCAAATAAAATTAGTATAATTTTGATCAGCCTTTTGCGCCTGTCACTGAGACAGAAGATGCCTAATGCTTGCTGGTGGGATTCACTAGCGGAGTACTGGCATTGCACGAAGATCACAACTGGTTTGGGTTGGCCTAGAGGCTCAGTGAGCCTCAAGCATTTGCAAGGCCATTTTGCAGTATGCACTGAGTTACAGGCTGAAGAAAAAGCTGCTGTGCAGATGGCAACAGGAGGTCCCACCCTTAGCACTCGGACAAGGTGTGAACCTGGACAGGGCAAGAGATCATCCATAGCATTGGAGTGAAAGAGAAATACCCAAAAGACTTACAAAGACCTACAAGGGCAAAAAATACCCCATATGGCCATTTTTTCCCCTTTTTTCTTTCTTTCTGGGTAATGATCTAAAGGAGTGAATAAGTTTGATTTGACTATGGAGCCAGGCAAACAAGTGTGGCACCATAGGAGAGCACCTCAGGGCTATGCTTGGCAATGCAGACTCAGCTAGTGTTTTCTGTAGTTACAGACCAGATGGGCTGAGCTCTGCTTGCCCCTTCTTCTGCCTTTCCTGCCAGGAGGTTATTTTACTTGGGACAAGCTGCCCTGGGTGCTGGTCACCATGCTAGTTGTAAGGGGTGGAACCACTTTCTGACCCTGGGGCAAACTCTCAAATTCCGTCTCCCCAAATTCTCTACGCTACCCTGCCAGGTTGCTATTCTTCAGACATGCTCTTCCTTTTGCTAAATAGAAAAGCTTTTCCCATTCTTTAGGATAACTGGCAAGAGGACTAAGCTCTTAGTTCTCTGGCCAGAAAAAAGGTTTTCCTTTGTAACTCCTCTGTTTTAATGATTTTACATTAATCTCCAGTTCTGTAACTGATTACTAGGACCACCTGTAGTCCTGAGCTCAACTTTCATTCTGTTTTTGGTTGTTTCTTTCAGGTTTGATTACAAAACAAACCTTTTAAAGTATTTAATATTATTTTGCAAAAGATAATAAGTGGCATATAAGTTATTTGCAGAATTGGTACATGGTGCTAAAGCATTCGTATTGATTTGATCAAAGCTGTATGTATTCATACATGGAGCCACAGAGCACTCCATCATATAATGTATTTGTACACGTGATATAGGATACTGTAATGAAGAAAAAGAAAAAGAAGAGGTTTTGTTTAGAAGGTTCATCTAACTTAAAACATTTCTGTCATACTTTGAAATGTTGAACCTGAGGCTGGTGTGCTGGGTCCAGCTGAAGATCTGGCCTAGCATTTGATATCTATGGGAGATGGTAGCAGTGAGTGAGAGTTTCCAGCTCTTGAGTGCCTCTGGTCAGACACTGCTGTCAGCTATTATGCATGTAAGATACTAAAATACATGGATTTACTTGCTAGCCCCAGAGTAGGATAGAGGCAGTCAAGTGTTGCTGTATACAGACAAAATGCATCACACACACCCTGAGTTATATGTGTTACCACATAAATGCTGCCTGTGTATTTCTCCATAATGTACAAAAAAGTTATTTTTTCAGTAACATTTTTAACCTAATATGGAAATAAAATGCAGAATTCTAAAATAAAAATAATTTGTAATTAATGGTATACAGAAAAAACTCAAAATAGATTACTTCTTGAGCAACACATCCCTACATTTTATTTCATATCCACTAAAAAAGCGAGATTAAAAGCACAGAAAACATTTATGGCATCCAGAAGTCATGGAATTAAAACATGAAGTCCTGCAGTATTGGAGTAACAGATGTGTTGAGATAACCATATGTGTGGAATACTCATATAATGGGGTTTAGGAGATATTAGGCAGGGAAATATGGAAGAAGGTGCTGCCTTGTACTTCACTTTCCATCAACATACAAAATATTTGGGACCAGACTATAGGTAGAGAAAAAGGGAGACGGGAAGAAGATAAGACCTTCTTTTGTTAGGATTCATAACAAGATAACAGGTGAAAAGGTCAGGTGGACAGGATGTGGAATAAGAGCAACTTGGAGAGACATCTCTAAGAAAACCATATCAGCTGTGGAAGGAATAACAAAGCTGAAGCACGTAAATTTCTGAGGCTTTTCCAGGTAGACCTCCGAGCACACTTCTGCCTGTACCCTGAAGTTTCTTGGAGTGTTCTTTGTCTAGGCTCTAATCCGGGAGAAAATAGTTGAAATAAAATCTTAAATTATATAATAAGAAAATTTCTAGATTTCTCTCATAGGACTTCTCTTGGCTGACCTGGAGCTGACATTGCCCTTGACATCAAAGACTGTTACTGCATCACTTTCAGATCTGTCCCCAGGCCATTTTCTTTAACACTAATATAGAACCACTTAGGTCTGCCTGGGCACATGCTCCTTTTTTGCCTTTTAGAGATGCAGATGGGAAGATATTTTATGTTTAGCTCAGGCTAGGGTGGTGGAAATCCCTGTCAACATCCATCCTGCTGCATCATCTCCATGAAGGCAGCCTGGGTTGGAAAGGGCTGGCATTACCATGGCAAAGCCATAGACATGCAGCACTCAAGCAGAGTTTTGTCACAGCATGGGATGACCAGGTACCACCACCTCATCATTTCTTCCTTTCTGCTGGAAATATACAGCAGCATATCTATAAAGTCTGACATATATGAACATTAAAATGTACATGTTTCTTTCCTGAGGAGAGGAGGAAGCTGAAGGACTCATGACTGATTTTGTTCACATTATCTGATATGGTCCTAGAAGGTGCTTATATGCTTCAGTAAAGAAGAAAGTAAATTTGTTATTTCTTAGGATTATATCACATCCTTACTCATTTATTCTTATTCTGACTTTTTATCAGAGTTCAGTTTGTCTCCCAATTTCTGCCTGTAATCTCTTGCCTCTCCCCTTCTGTTCTAATTGCTAAGACCTTTATGCTGCTGAGCCCTTTCTTTAAAGAGCTTTTGTTTGATGTAATGTAACCTGAGAGCTCAGCCACCATGTTCAGTGGTATGGAATTTTTTTGCAGCAAAGGTGCCAAGCCGTTGATTCTTTTGGATTTCTCTTTTCCTTTTCTTTATTTAATTGTAGGGCAAAGTGCTATACTTGCAGAAATGGAAATAAAAGACCCTCAATTGTAAATGGCTTGATTATGTGTCTTTCTCTGCACTAGGGAATGTGTCATCTGCTCATACAAAGGGTGAATTTGCCTCAGTAAAAGGAATGTAATTTCTGGGATCTCAACTCAATTTACTGCTGTCTTTTGGCTCCCATCCAGGGAAGCATTAAGGAGTATGCTTAATTGTAAGCATGTGAACAAATGAGAAGTCCTATTGATTTGCTTATGGTTCGGGTTGTGCCTAAGTGCTCTGTTTGGTCAGTGCTTTAATTCTACTTTTAAAAGGGACAGTTTCTCCTTTCTGGTAGATATTAGATACAATAAAGAAAATCCTTAGTATGAAGTAAATGTTTGCTGGCCAAGACAGCCTCATAGAGATTTGGTGAGTGCTGAATTGGGCTGGCAGAAAGAACTACAGGGAGAAAATGGTTTGAAAATACAATGAGAAGTAACAGAAGAAAGTGAAGAGGGATATGGAAGCATGAACAGTCACTTACTACCTAGCTCCACTAGTATACTCTAGCAGGTCTCATTGCAGGGGGTATTACTGAGTGGTGATCATCTAAGTTCTGGAAGTCCCCTGTGTGCAAGAGCAATAGAAAGGCAATGGCATCCTTTGGAAAGGAAATGACTGTTTTTAAGGCTTATCTTATCTGAGAGCTACCACAGGGATGCAATGGGTTCTGCTGGTGGAGGATTTACTTGTTTTCATTCCCACAGTTGAAAAACCTGATAATGGGAGGGTTAGGGCAAAAGGCCCACAATAGGTGGTATTTAATAACCTGCACATATTTGGGGGGCCTATACCGGGCCTCCTATACCTGATGGAGGATAAACTAATCAGGCAGTGAGAATCCATGCGTACTGTAATGTACAGAGGTCTTATATACTTCTGGTCAGCTGCATGACTTCAGTGGTACGTACAGCAAAAGAATATTAGCAATTTCAAGAAGCTAAGCTCAGACCATCCAAAACTGATACAGAACATTTGTTACTACTGCAGACTGCTTTTGATTGTCTCTTGTTCAGCTGAATTAGCTAAGGGTTTGGTATATTGCATTATTAAGTATTGAGAAAATATTTTTTTGCTGTGATGGTTTTGAGACTTTAGATAAATGAAACCAGAATAAATAGAGTGTAACAACCAAAAGGAGTCTTTTACATGAGCAAATCTCACAAGATATTTCCTTTCCATGTTCTGCTTCCACCTCATTTTATAGCCCAAACCCAAAAAGTCCCAATATTTTTTCATAAGTTAATGACGTCTTACTACCTTCTCAGGCATTTCTTTTAATATTATCCTTATGTAAGGCCATCAAACAGAATAATAATCAATTTAATTGTACTTTGACATCTCTACCTAAGTGATAATAATTTTTAATATTTCAGGAGTGTATGAAAAGGTTAGCTCACAACAGCACCCATATTTCCAGGTGATACGCAAATACATCTAGATTCAGATTCATTGATTTTGAGTGATTACAAACACATGCAATAGCATGGAAGAAATTACAGTAACATAGAAATATAAACTCAAACCACCGATAAATGCATTACTTAGCACAACTGTGGTCCACAGCAGAGATAGGAAAGGGTTCTCTTTAATAATTTTGACCAAAACAGTTTTGAAGATTTGGCTGAAGGCACTCTAGTTGCAGGCATTAATTTTTAGTGACTCTTGAAATACTGTTACAATTTCAGAAAATGAGGAAAATGCTAGTTTTGAGCCAATATTTTAAAAAAGTAAGTGGAGAATCTTGATCACTGATGAATATTTAGCTCAGCATTTGTCTCAGGGAAAACAGTGAAAATGCTGATGCAAAATACAATCAATGAATGAATAAAGGAAAAGAATATAATCAATGTTAAGCAACACTTTTGTGGAAATAGGTCCTGAGAGGTATACCATTTTATCAAAGTTAAGTATATATGTGTGATCAACCTCTGTTAAGATGAATATACTCTGATTTTTAAAGACATTTGATTTAGTAAAGCATGATGATCTGATTAAAGACCAGTCTATTGAAATGATAAAGTATGAACTAAATGGACTGTGAACTAACAGGCTACAAAAAGTGTCAATGGAAAAAAAGAAAAAGTTAGATTGAGCATCTAAAGCTGGAAGGAACTTTGATTCAATTTAGCATTTTGTCAGGGTAAATATAGACATTGAATGATTAATGAAAAGTTTTGTGGATCATGCAAAGATTGTCAAAATTGAAAAGAAATGAATTAGGACAGAAGAACAGCCTGGTAGTTATCTCTGCATCACTTGGTAAAATGACTCATACAAAAGGCCTTTAAATGAAGTCAAAAGCAAAAACTAGGAATTGGAATGCAAGTTATAGGACAGGGAATTGTGTCATAGAAAGGCATGACTATTGAGATTAGTGGGCAAAGTTAGCGTGAATCAAGAAGTAAGATCCGGAGATGGTGAGCAGGGCAAGGAGGTGTCTTCCCTGTGTGATTTCAGTGAGAGCAGTTCTAGTGGAATGCCACATCTTTATCCAGGAGCCTCACTTTTAAGAAGATACTGAAACTTACTTATTATTTTTTTTTAAAGTACCATAAAAATGTTTCTAGGGCCAAAAAGACTGTTACAATGAAGGGCTTTGAAGACATTGTCAAAAATGAAATTTAGAAGTGATCTGACTGCAATTTCTAAGATAGTATAGGAGCTAATTTTTTGCTAAGTGTTTTTCTTATTTAGTGACAAGATCAGAAGAAGACAAAATAGTTGGAAACCTAATGCAATGCATCCAAATTCTTCTGGGCTATATTGCTTTAAGATGAAATATTTTTCTAACAGCAGCTTCCTTTAAACAGTGTAATCTGTTAAACAAAGAGACAGACTTCCCTTAAATTAGTGTCTGATTTGCAGGATGAAGTTCCTGTTGTCTGTAGAAGATATGGTGAGTAATCAGTACCTCTATAACTCGCCTGGAGATAGAGCTAATACAATCATTTGCCTTTCTTTGGTCTTTTAAATGATATCTTCATGTTTGTGCAGCCACTGCAAATGCAACTTCTGGGTTTGTGAATACAAGTAGTATTTTAAAAAGCAAGTATTTTTCATTCTGAACAGGTACCAAACTTGTCTGAAGCCTATTTGCCCAGCTGAAGATTTTACTTCTTTATCAGAAGGATAAATCTTGTGCCAGCGTAATGGACTGTGTCAAATGTGGTCTGACACACACTAAGTAATAACACTCTCTAGGGCATGCTTCCAGCACCTGAGAAATAGGATATATGGTAAGAAACATGCCCTGAAGTATAGGTTTTTAATCACTGACAAAAGATAATTTTTCTGGACAAAATCAAAGGTGGATGAAGTGGTTCAATGTTTTTAAAATCCTACTTTGGGATAAATGAAAACATCTTTCATTCTTTACAGGTCAGAGGTTTGGTTGAGATGATAACATTGATTATATTTTTCATTGATGGAATTTGGTTTCAAATGAGAAAAGAGTCAAACTGGTAATTGAAGCTGGGTGATGAGGGCAGTGAGACCCTTGAACAGGTTGTCCTGAGAAGTTATGGAAGCCCCATCCCTGGCAGTGCTCAAGGCCAGGTTGAATGTGACTTTGAGCAACCCGGTCTTGTGGAAGGTGTCCCTGTTCATGACAGGGGTGCTAGAAATGAGTAATCTTTAGGGTCAATTCCACCCCAAATCATTCTGTGATTCCATGATTCTATGAAAATTCATCTCTTTTTGGTCCTGAGTTTTAAATTCATTTGTATGAAGATCAAAGATCTTTAGTTGGATATAAAGTTTGACTCAAGAATTAATTCTGCATCTATCAGTCTAAGGGCCAGATTTCCTGAGGTTGATTGCTCAAGATGACCAAAAGCTATGAATTTTGGAAGAATCTTAACAAACTCTTCTGCACAGGACTGAAACCCTAGTCTTGCCTTAACAATCTCCCGCTTACTTGCTGGGTGTCTGTATCTTACTATTCCTGATTACCTTTGAAAAATGTCCCAAAGACATTTCTCATAAAGATTTAAGTACACATTTCTCCTTTTATTTTTCTATGTTGTTTACCATCCTAAAATCAAAATAAAAATGTGGGTTTTATAATTAGGACTCAGAATAAATATTTACAACACAATATTTTGACCATTATTTAGAACTGATGTACTGAAGAGCTGAAAA
>JASSUY010040188.1:0-35148 GCA_032466535.1 Forpus xanthops | reverse complement strand
ATGGTTTAGTGTGAGGTGTCCCTGCCCCTGGCAGGGGGGTTGGAACTAGATGATCTTAAGGTCCTTTCCAACTCTAAATTTTCTATGCTTCTATGATCCTTGATGCCCTTGGTATTCCCTGGCAGTATCATTGGTGCCCATGTGGGGAAACAGCAGGGAGTAATAGCCTGAGAGCCTTGGCAGTTTCTCTGTAACATCTTGGATCTGAGCCCCTGGCAAGCAACAACTTGTTCTAGATGGCAAGCCAAGTAGGCAGATGGGGGCTTCTGTCCTCCCCAAAGGGAAACCCACCACTATTATCCCTTGCCATTTCCTCGTCTTGATAATATGTAGTTTATGCTTGGGCAACTCTGATGCTTCCCCAGGTATGATGTTCTGCTTCTTGTTCACTACTGCGTCACTGGACGTATTCTGCAGCTGTAGATCTGGAAGTGGAGAAGAAGTGATCTTCCATGTGTCAGGAGTTAAGTTAGGTGAGTTAATTATATCTAATTCATAAAGAGACTTGCTTAATTGTCTTTCCATTTGATGTTTCGTATTATGAAGAATAGACTCATGCATTTTTTGCTACACTGCTACTTGTGGCCAGTCTTGATTCTTCAGTCAATTAATGACGAGGAAGTTAGTCTCCAGTCTCCCAAAATACATGCAAATTCTTAGCTGAATGCGTTGCTGTCTCCTGCATTAGAATTGTGGAGGAGGAGGAATATTATTTTAGGCAGTACAAGGTCTAAAACTGATTGTTCTCTCCTGCAGTAAGAAGAGACTGAATTCTTTAAAGAATGTGAAGAGTCGTCTTAAAGGCTAGCACAAATTTGGTTGTTCTTGCAACTGCACTTTCCCATTAAAATGAGTTTGTGAAATTTGGGGATTTTTGTTTATTTACTTTAAGTTTAATTGCTACAAACTAACTGCATAATGAAATATTTGTGGACTACTGTGTTAGTTTTATGTCTTATACCTGTTTTTAAGGGCTTTTCATACGTTTATGTTCCTCACTAAATGAATAAGGAAAATTTTAATTTGGATCTCATGATGTGGTGCTGCAAGAAGGGGGTTGCAAGACTTACAGCCACACGTTCTAGGATGTGGGGCTGTGACTTGCAAGAAAATCTTTTGAATCTGGTTTAACATGGGATAAACTTACAGCAAATATGCAAGACATCTTTCTATTTTGTGGTACCACATGAACAACAACAAAAATATGTTGCTGAGCTTATACAATGATTTATGATTTTTAAAACCATGACACCAGGTTTATGGGCTTTACATGTAATTAATGTCTAGTTCTGAAAGCAGAGTGTACAAACTTCCAAACGGTTCTCTCCCCACTAAGGCAGGTGCAATACTTTATTGAGGGAACAGGGCTGGTACAGTCATACCCTGTGCACAGCAGCCACATCCAGTTCTGATACTGGTTGTATGCTGGCAACATACAGATGCACTGTCTAGCATCATAATCATGTTTGTACAAGAGACCTTGGATAACAAATGATGTTTACAGTTCATTAGGTTCTGTGGGGAAGCCATGCCTGCTGCCTGACCAGTGTGGTCTGTCCTGTCTTCCCATTAAGTTCCATTTCTTACTCTTTTTCTGGGATGCAGGGCTCCTTATTCTCTCTGTGTATTCATGAGGGTTTGTGTGTAGCAGCTGGGGTATGGGCATGCATCACAGGGGCCCTGATGTCTCTGCATGCAGCAACCAGAGCAAGGAAGAGCACGTATCAGTGTGCTCTCTTCCATCTGCCTCCCAAGCAGTTTGCAGTTCCACTTTAAACAGCACGCATTTCCAGAAGGCAAAGATGGGAGGTGGCACTTCTAAACCAGACCTTTCCTCCAGATCACTGTCTCCTAGATGGTATGTCCCAAACAGCCTGAGGCCTAACGATTAGGAAACTTTCTGAGCAGAGGAGAAACTACATAGAATCTTAGAATAGGGAATTGGAAGGGAGCTCAGGGTTCATCTGGTCCCTGATTCTTGCACCTTCAAGCAGAAGAAGAAATAAGGCTGAATACTGAATTATGAGGGAAATTTTCCACCTACTGTTCTTGAAGAAAGCTGGACTTCTCAGTGTGGCTTTTTCTGTTGTTGCTTACTACTTCTTCAGAAAGATCCTTTTCTTTACAATTCCTGATTTTTTTTTTTTTTTTTAATGTTTCAAGGCAAGAAAACCCTTTTTTTAAAGGGTGTTAACTATGTTTTCAAAAGATTGTTAGAGCCATAAGATTGACTGCAACAGTGCAGGATATTGGGCTATGAGACTGTATCTTTTTATTTCAAGAGAATGTCATGAATCGGAAATATGGAGAAAATGTAAATGCAAAGAATATTAAAAACTTCAAATTTGCAGTAACAGAAGTGGATCAGAGGCAGCAGCTGAGAAGGTTATATCTAAAACCATAATGATAGAAGTCATAAGATATCATTGGCTTCTTCCCATACAGTTCAGGTGCCTGTTTTCTTGCATCTCTTTCTGTACTGTGGCTGCAAGTTGTTATAACTTTCACAGTTTAAAAATTCTCTAAGCTCTTCCAAGCAGAAGTCATCCCCAATTGCTTGACCCATAAAACTGCTTATTCTGCTGTTCTGCTGAAGAAGATTTGGATTTCAGAAAGAGCTAATTCTGCAGTGGATTAACTCTTTTTGAATTGCTGCTGAGAGGAAATGAACCTGTAGAAGCACAAGTGACTTGCAAATTTCTTGTCTAAGGTTACTTAAGGACTCAATGTTAGTTCCATGCAACTCTCCTGTATTGAATAGAACAGTATTTACTTAACTGAGCATACTTTACTAAGCTCAGTTAGTATGATTTAACTAAAATGGCAATGCATTAATAAGCACAATAAATAAATCAAAAAAGTAAAAATTTAAATATAATACATAGATCAGGAGTTTCAGTTAATCAAGTTGCCATTCAAATACACCAAAAAATTGACTCAACCAGTGAAGCACAGAGATTGTATCGTGCCAGTCTTGTCTTGGATAACTGCAGATAGATTTCTTTTGCCACCCAGACAGTGTGTCTTGGTTGATTTATATCAGTAAGCAGCTGTGCTACTGTCAAAAATGCTTGGCTCACTTTCCTTCACTTCTGAAATTATGTTAGGTACAGCATTTAAGCAGTAATTTACAAGAAATTATTAGTTTCTGCACACAGAATTTTGGCATGATGGTCTACACACAGTTTGTGCATACGTGATGTAGGCATAACCTGAAACAGGTTTCAAATAAAACGGCTTTTTAATCAATGGCTACATCGACTTTTTAAACATCAAGTTTACCTCTAGAAAACTGATGAATTCTAAGCCATTTCTCTACTTCGAATTTATTACCTTCAACAAGTGGAAAGTACTTCACCACAGCTTGTAAGAAAAAAGATGTGGTCTGCCTTGTTGAGCTTCTGGTAGTTGAAATATGTGTTTCCAATAACTCAAGTCTTTTATCTCCTCTCTTTGCCAGACTTTCACAAGCAAAGAAAGGTTTGGGGGTTTATAGTTCTTTTAGGAAGAGAGAAGTTACTTTTCTTCTCCAGGACCTTTGTTTCTTCTTTGAGTGTGACTGCTTATTTTTATACTGTAGTGAATCCTGTGTGCAAATGGTATTAGACATGTGGCTTTTTACTTTAGTGCTGTTATACACCAGCTCACCTTCATAACCTTTAAAAAGTGGCTTAAGGTGCTCTTTCCTCTCAACAGTTCTTTTCAGCTTGTGCTCTGTTTGTGTCAGATTGCCTTGTCTCAGAGTTCTAAATTATGTTCTATGCTCTCTTTTGGTATCTTTGTAAGCAACCTCTACAAATCCTTGACTTCAATTCTAAGATAGCCTTTTAAGTTGTGTGGTGTTGATATGGCTTCAGTCTTTCTACCTGCTTTCAGAATGCTTATAAGGTCGCGTGGGGCAGCTTGAATAGGAAAACCATTCAAAACCTGTAAAAATGTTTGAAAGGGACTTCTTGGGGTCTCTATTCCAACCTCCTGCTTGAAGCAGGACTGTGGGTGTGCCGGATTAAGTCAGACATGATTTTATGTAATGAAGTCTTGTAAAGCTCTTAAAATAAGAGGTTCCAGTTGCTCTATAAATACCCTGTTTCAGTGCTGCACTACCCTCCTGATGAATATATGTTTTACTAATGTTCACCTGAAGCCTCTCAGGCTACAACACGAGTCCATCACTGATTGTTTTATCAGCAGCTTTTGTGAAGAGGAGTGGGGTATGTCAGCTTTTAAATGCTGTTTATATAGCTGTAGGCTGATATTAGATCGCGTCTTCACTAGATGAACAAAGTCTAGCTCTTCTCCTATGGTCCCAGATCTCTTCTCCTATGGTCCCAGATCATCTTAACTGTTCTCTGCTGGACCCTCTCCAGTTTCTCTATGGCCGTTTTAAACTTAGGTGCCCATATCTACACACAGATGGGGATTCATCCATAATACCAAGTAAAGAAAACGCAACTTCCCTCAGTCTGCTTGCTAGGATCTTAATGTGACATAGTACATAATCTGCTTTATTTAAAATAAAACTGCACTGTCAGCTTATATTCAACTTGCCATCCCCTGTTACCTCCAGGTCCTCTTCAGCAGCACTGCTGTTCATGCAGACAGCTCCAATGCTGATTCAGTATTTTGCACTTCTTGTTGAACTTCATGTTTCTGTTCTCCCTAATGATTAGCTCAGTGTTGAAGTGCTAGACATCTGTCACAGTCAGCAAAATACCTCCTTTTATAGAAGTATCTAACAACTTGCTGAACACATTCACTTTATTATGCCCTCTTTTGTGACTTGCATACAAGCATTCTTCAGCTTTCTGGGTTTCTAGCAATAAAGCTTTTGGTATGCTAATAGAAATTCATGACTTGTCTTATTGACTTGCACTTAAACTACCTTAGACAACCCTACTTCTATATTCTTGTCAGGATAAATCCTATGTACAATTACATCACTACTATTTGCCTTGAGCTAGCTCAAATCTGTGTTCCCCACTGGAGTGTCTCTTCCCAGCCTGTTTTATTTGCATGAAACAGAGTGTTCCTGTTCATTTCAAATACCAATGGACTAAGCAGAAAAAAACCTGTGACGTACTGCACTTGTTCTGATACATTTCCAAAGAACAAACTAAACAGCTTCCTATTGACCCTTGAAGACAGCAGCAGTTTTCTGACTGCTTTCCCAAAGACTTTTGTTCCTCAGTTCGAAGTGTCTCTTTGTGTTAGCTGTGTTTCAAACACATCAAGTTTAATTTGAGCCCCAACTTATACTTGGTTAGATGTGTGGAGGCAGCAGAAGTGCCCCTCTATGACAACTTGGAAGTATTGTCTCTGTTGTGTTTGTCAGATGGTCATGTGAATGTCAAAAGTTTTACTAAAGTGAAGATGTCACACAAACTACTCAGTTTGTCATAGTGAATCTGTATGGAATTTTTCATTTAATAGAGACGCATGAACTCTGCTCCTCAAAAATCCAGCAATGATGCAAGAATGTTGTTTTGTAAAAATAGTTGTCAGTGTAAACACAAAAACAAACTCTGATTGTAATTATTAAATCAAATTCAAGTATTTAGTGCAGGCATAAATGGAAACCAGGTGTTCTCTGCATCTTAGACATCATTTCCCACTTCCCTGGTTTCTCTTTTATTTGCTTTACGGTTATTATAATGGCAACCACCAACCACTCCCACTACAGTGTGCTAATCGTGACTCACAGAAGTGCCTAATAAATTACATCAATGGGAAAGCAGATGAGCATATGAAGAGGAGGTGCAAACTCGTTTGTCATGCAGTCTTCCTTTCTGGGGACTGAATTGTCTAACGAAAAATCATTGTGAGTGGCTCATGCATATGTCAAGTCTACCAGATGCCAATCTTACTCTTGCAGTTTTTGTGAAAGCTGTTGGTCAATATGCATTATTCAGCATTGTAAAACGGGATCTTAATCAAACAGCCAGCTAAAGCAGAAGGAAAAAGGTGACCACCCAATACACAGTGAGTTTCTTCAGACAAAAGGAATAAAAGAGATTTTGTCACTTCAAACAATATTTAGATCACAATCCATTTATTTCTTTTTCATATGTTATCTTGCATAATGGTGAAGTTGAGGACAGGTATTCTGGAGCAACAAAGTGGGATGAAGAATCTGTGTTAGACACTGATTTTGATGAATCTGAACGAAATAAAGTACTTCAGTGTACTAGATCAAAATCATGAAAGGACATAATATTCCACTCTGTCCATGTTGCTAGGGATAAGCCACCATCTTCCTCCTAATCTTTGTGATTTCAGGGATTTATAGCATACCTGCAATAATTCAGCTAAGGCCAAAGCTCCATAAAATCTCCATTTAGCCTTCCTGGATTTTTGTCTTGGTTTATTTTCACAGAAGGGATCCTGGGCCATTTACACAGTTTTTTATTCTCAGCCACTGCGAAGACATTTTCTGTATGAAAGAGACTCACAAACTTGTGAGCAGAACAGACTTCAGTCTACTACGGCCATTCTCATAAACTGATCTGTTGATCAGATCAGACTACTGTTTAGTAATGAATTAAAAATGAAACCTGAAGTCTGGACCAGCATGATTAAATGCCAAAGCTAATCCACATTATCCCTTAGCCAGGAAAAAGAATTTAGAGACCAGTTATGACAACCTGAAGAAATAAAATAATGAACCTGAAGGCTTTAGAGGAACTGTAGATAGAGTACAGAAAAAAAGCCCCAACAAACAAAAGAGCTGAGCCCCATGCAGAGATATGACACATAAAGTTTTGTCCATCCTGAAGTATCCACACTCTCTGAATGGAGTACAATGCAGGTGTTTGGTCCCAGGACAAGAGTAAAAAAACTACAACTTTTTAAGTGTGAGGAAGCATTGAGTCAGAATCATGTCTAATCTGTCCAAGAGCTTGTTACTTTTAAAATCTAATGTAAGCATGCGTCCCCTTCTCCCAGCACTTCTCTGCACTCAGGCCAGATACAAATATAAATCATCTGAATCTGGTGTCAGTAGCAGGTCCCCACAGCAGTTTCAAGGACTCCTTCTTTACAAATGCATCCAGTTATCTAACCTTTTTAGGCGAGTTGTCTTGTTCACAACTAGCATGAATATGTCACTATTTCTTTGTGATAGTGCAGATATACCCAAAAGGACAAAGCCATTTGAGTCCTCTTTTAAGCATGTGCTGTTTGGGTTAGTGTAGGAAGCTCTAACAAGCTTAAATGGACTGTACCAGCTAGGCAGAACAAGAAAAAAGAGAAATAATCAGTAAGTGTTTTTTGCTCCCTGGTATCTTTTGATTCTCCGGTTTTCACTTCACTTTGTTCCTATCTCTTGTGTACTAATGCACTCTTTAATTTGTTTCTGTAACTTAAGAATGGAATATGTACAGAAAGTTTTGCAGGTCAAGATGCACCTGTGTAAACCAGTCTTTTCTTCCATTCGTTCCACTACTTTTACAATGAGAATAACAATTTATCTCCAAAATTTTGTTATGATTGTATTCCTCATTGTGAGAAATGTCATATAAAAAAATTCTCTGCCTGAACTGCACATATCTGATTGTATCATTAGGAACACCCAAATGCAACAGTGAAACAGAGTATGGCACAAGCTATCATCATCATAACAATGATAATAAGAAAAAACCTCTTAGTGAGCGGGGGACTTACTTAGAATAATCAGCAAATTGTATGCATATTCTGCATATTTTATGAGACTGCTTTTGCCAAATTGTGTTAACTGCTTTGTATGTCACAACAATGAATATTATACAGATTTACAACTGCCATCATTAGCAGTGGAAAAATGTAAAGTAAATTTAGCTGTCACATAAACTGTTTTTTTTTCTGGAAGTTGAGGTGTGTTGCTGTGAAAATATTCACATCATATGTTGTTTACAGCCCTTCCTCATGGTAGCTGTAACTTGTAAGGAATTTTCATTGAGTAAAGCAGGCTGCAAAAGGAGCATTACTGTGAATGGACAAATCTTTGCTTTCAAAATATTAGATTACATGAACCATGATGAATATGGTTCAAGAGAGCTCAAATTTGTTCCAGTGTGGAGTTGATGGACCCTGCTAAGGCCAACAGCATCCTGGGCTACGTTAGGAGTAGTGTTACCAGCAGGTCGAGGGAAATGGTCCTTTCTCTCTGCTCAGCACTGGTGAGACAAGTCTGCACTGCTGGGTCCAGCTTTGGGCTCCCTACTATAAGAAAGATTGTGACTTACTGGAACAAGTCCAGCAAAATGCCACAAAGATGATGAAAGAACTGGAACATTTTCAGCATCAGGTAAATCTGAGAGAGCTGGGGCTATCCAGCCTAGGGAAAAGAATGTTCAGGAGGATCTTATCAGTGTGTACAAATACTGGATAGGAGGGAGTAAAGAAGACTCTGCTTTTCTGAGTGTCATCCAGTAACAAGACAAGAGACAATTGGCACAAATTAAAATATGGAAAATTCCACTTAACTGTGAGAAAAACATTTTTCTGTGAAGATGATGAATCAGGTTGTCCAGAGAGATTGTACAGTTTCCATCCTTGAAGATAATGAAACCGGTCTGGTCAGGCTCTGAGCAACCTGCTCCAGTTTACCATCCTTCCATACGAAGAGTTGGACCAGATAACTTCCAGTGATCCCTTCCAGCCTCAATAGTTGTGTGATTCTATGAGTTAATATAAAAGCATATTCAGACACATCCTGCTCTTTGCAAGCCAAATTTAAAGTGAAAAAGAGGAAGCAAAGAGGAAATGTTTGAAGGAGAAAACACTTGACCATCAGTAATTAGGATTGATTATAAGAACTAAAGGTTCTGCTCGCAGTTTGACAAGCAAATCACTCTTTTGTCTGTGTAACTGAGAGTTATGGGCACTGGCAGCTGTGACTAAGGCTTTCTGTGCATTGCAGTCAGCAAGATTCTGTAAAACCTCTGCATACAGCTTTCATTTGCTATAGGTCCTTATATGAAATACTTTCTTGTTCTCATATTACTGGAACTGATTAAGTGTTGTAGATTTCACCCACAACATTGTCCTTCTGTATTCATTTCACCTATCTGCCCGATCATGGGTTGTATAATTGGAACTAAGAAAGGCTGGTCCCATGCAGCTGAGAGCAAGCAGACTAAGGTAAAACTCAAAATCTAGGTATTTCTGTCCCACCTTCCTAAAAGGGATAATCCAGACACGTACATAACTCAGTTGAAAAACTTATTTGAAAGTTGCTCAGAATGGTCTCTCTTTCTCAAGACTTCTGACATTCTTCTTGGAGTCAGAAAGCTCCATGCTGCTTGCATGATCCAGAGGAGGCATCAGTTTTTAAATTCCTCTCTGTGTATATTGTGTCCTTGCATCATAGTGAAAGAAACCAGAAATGAAGCCCAGGTTTACATCCCATGAGTACTCCAGCCAGTGCTGGGTCAGGGGCTGATAAGGCCCTGCCTGCATTCATTAGCCCCTGACAGACTGCCTCAGCAAGTAAGTGTGATTGCAGCCCTTCTCCCACTCTTTATGAGCACTCCTGGTCCAGAGCTGGCAACCTAGATTTCACAGTGATTTTCTTACCAATAACCTGTTTGTGGGGTACATCATTAAAGACAGCAACTGAGAGAATTTCTTTGAGGTCTATCTCTGATAGAGAACTACAATATCCTTCCTTCTTTGTCCCACAGAGGATTGTTATTCTCCACAAATCATACATCCAGTGAGCTTTGTTGCCATTTACTTTCATTCAGGCTTGTGCCCTACTGCTGTTTAATTTCCTGGCATAGGCAGAACCACAAATAAGGAGACCATTACATATTTTTATATTGTTATTGCCAGCAAGAGTCTGTTACTACCTCTATATCTATAAATAAACCAGAGCCCATGCATATACTCAAGCACTGGCCCATAATCATCTGTACCTCTAAATTGTCAGCACAGTCCCTGGCATGGCTCAGAGGCAGCAGCCAAATTTCATTGTTCCCCTGAGTCTGGAGCCTGTCAGCAGCTGGCCAGCCCTCTCCCCTAAGTCATCTCTTTAGAGGTAAAATTGTCTCCTCTGAATAACATGCATGAGGCCTTTCAACAGGCATATAGAGAAATATGACCCTTGCCCATGGGAGAGTTAAATGTCAGGGAAAGCAGACCATGACATTCAGTATCACCTCCTTCTGGCTCCCTGTTCACTCTGTGGGTGTTTCTCTTGTGTTGAAAAGTCGCAGGCAGGCAGGCAGGCAGGGAGAGAGTGCCTATCTGGTTCCTCCTGGCAGCTATCACTTTGCTGCAGGTGGAGCTCTGGTGGGAAAGGGGTGCCAGTACCTCCTGTGAGCACTGAGGTAGGGAAAGGTCCTGAGGGTTCCATTACGCTGGGCAGAGTCAGGGTGTCAATGGGAACAGTCTGACAGATTAGGTTTTCTTAGGGATCCAGGGGCACAGGGTGTTGTTTGCTAGAGCTATAGTTTCTGGGATAAGTCTGCTTAGACAATCAAAGGGAGGAAAGATGCTTACAGAAGTTATTCACAGTTGTTCTGGATTATCTCATCCAAAACAGCCGAATCTTCATTGTCAGCAACTTTGTGTTCTTGCAAGGCCTAACTTTAGAGATTGAAAGACCTTTGGATATTTTTGGTAGATTTATTTTAGGACAGGTGCAAGAAGATCTGTCCCAAGGATATGGCCAATGTGATACCCCGTCACCAAAACAAATATATTCTAAGAGGAGCTCAGAGGCCAGGGCATGTAAAGAAAGCCAGAAGAGGTTTGCAGCCAAGGAGAAAGCTAATGAGTTCTGAGAGAATCAGCACTTTGGAGAGAATAACACACAGCGAGGATGAGCCAAGAAAAGAAAAAAATATGATTAAACATTGTGAAAGACAAGCAATGATTGCTGCAATAGACCAAAGAAATAGAAAGAAGGGGTAAAATTGCTTGATTTTCTGCATTGTAAAGGAAGAAGTGGGAAAACTCAGCAAGATAAAAGTCCAAGAAAAAAAGTTCAGGTAGGCAGCACAGTCCAAAATAACCATTATGGTAAAAGCTGTATTCCATAGATATGTTTATAAACAATTTCTGAATACCTGCACAAGTCCCAGTTCCCTATTTTGCTGTCTGAGCACTAGCTCTTCAGCAGCGAATTTATACAAAGGTGAGGAATATGAGTTTGGAAGACTGTACTGAAGTGGATGATTCCGGTACTAGATTTGAAGAACAATATGACTTCAGTGATACTGTAAGGGTGGTGAGGCACTGGAATGTGTTGCCCAGGGAAGTTGTGAATGCTCCATCGCTGGCAGTGTTCAAGGCCAGGTTGGACATAGCCTTGGGTGGCATGGTTTAGTGGGAGGTGTCCCTGTCCATAGCAGGGGGGTTGGAACTAGATGACCTTATGGTCCTTTCCAAACCTAACTATTCTATGATTCTATGTCTTTTTGTTTTGTTCTTTTACAGTTGTTTTCATCTCATAATTACTGACCAGCTAAACATTTATTCTTACACCAGCTAGATGGTTATGTTTTATTAGCTTAGTTTTCATTTACTGCATGAAAATTACCCCCAACACCTGCAAAACTGAATTAGGGAAATAAACATTCCAAGCTGAAAAAGTGTTGGAGAACTAGCTAACCTGCCCTGATACACCTAAGTCTGAGGTGCCTAACTAGCTTTTACTCTTTGTAGAAAGGCTGAGAGCTTTTTTAAGTGTTCCTGGAAACTGAAACGTTCAGATTCAGTTTTCTGAAACATGAAGGAGCATCCTTACAGACTACTGAAATCTAGGCACTGCCTTCATGGAGGCTTACGGTTAACAGGAGTGTGAACTGCTGTTTCTCATCTATGTCCTACCTTGCAGTCTAACCACTGCTGTTCCCATCTTGTTGCTTGATGCTTAGACACTTCAGGTGTCTTTCAAGTTCCTGTCAGTCACTTTATCCCAGCTGTAAATCATGACACAAACCACTTGTCTTTGTAGACTGTGGCTTCCTATCAACAATCAAGAAAAAACACGTATCTCACATGGGGTCTTACCAGGAGTTAGAAAAAACATGTAACAGGATTTCTGTCCATAGACTCCGTGTGCTTAATTGCAGTACACAGGCAAGTAATCTATAAACACATCAGAGAAGGTGAAGAGAAGGCAATCACACACTAAAATATTAGGGTAGCTTGATAGCTTCCAGTGGTCAACTCAAGAAAGTCACTGAAGGCAGTCAACAAGTGTAGGTTTCATCCATAACCACAGATATGGACTAAATTTCAGGTTCTAACATGTGAAAAATTGTAGTTGATTGGTATCAAAAGTAAGAAGAAAATGATGATCAATTTCTAGAAAAGTTTTATTATGGAGGTAAGATGAACCTCTGAGATAGTAATAGTTTGTGACACATTAAAGTTATTGTAACAATAAGATGAAGTAAGTTAAGACCACTCTGGTTTGATGAGCTCAAACAGAATTGCCTGAATGTGTTTAATAGTGTATCCGTCTCATACTCCTCTTTTTTACTAAATCTTTTCTTTGGGATAATGCCAGCATTTACCAGTTCCCATTTGTTAATGTCATTTGCTGTCAGAAAGAACCTGGATAACCTCATAGACAACATGTTGAGTCATCAGCACCCCTGTGATGAAGAAGGTCAAAGAATGCTGAGACTGAATAAGCCAGAATGAAGCCAATGAAGTTGGCTTTGTTTTAAGATGGAGTTTGAACCAGATGATCCTCATGGGTCCCTTCCAACCTACGAAATTCTATAAATCTGCAATCCTGCTAACTAATGCCTTCAGAAAAATAAAATCATTTGTAGCTTTAATGAGTGCAAACTATGTAGAGATCAATATTTTTAATCAGTAGGTTAAATTCACCAGGGATATGGCTGCATAAAATAATGGATTTGCATTAAATGTTCCTGAATTCTATGCCAATCAAGTACCAATTTTATAAGTGGATAAATATTATTTTGGAAAATTAACTGTCTAGGAGAGTATGATGTAGCCCACTTCCTTGTTCAAAAATAGTGTTTAAACTCTAGATGTATTTACTGTTTTCTGTGGCCAAACAAGGTTTAAATATATTGCAAAGTTGTACTTAAGCCTGCTTTTGAATAGAATTTCTTATGTATGTTTTTGCAGTAAGTCTGGATTTTTATATCTTAGAAAATTCTTTCAGAATTCAGAATGAACAAAAACCTAGTCTTCAATTTAGCCTCGAGCTAAATGTGTACATTTTTATTGCAATTGTTCTTCCATAATTTAGGGTGAATGTAATTGGTTTGAGATTCTCATAATAATGTGAACAGACGTCTTGATTTGTAATATGTTGTTCCACATTAGAAGCTATTTTTATTACCATTGAAACAGGCCTTTATTGCATGTCTCCTTCACTTGAACTGTGAAACAATTTAGAAGTCCTGTAGCAGAATCCAATAGAAAACACAAATACAGATGGAAAGCAGACAAATTTTGTATCTGCCATCAGAGAAAAAAGCCCTAACTTTGTGAATGAAGTGTTTTACTTTGGAGAATGAAGCTATCTCTAACATTTCTTGGACTTTACTAAAATTAGCAGCATATTACAAGATAAAACAACCAAAACAACAAGGGTTTTCATTGTCCATATCCATGGATATTTTCAATGAATGGCTTTTGTCTTGACAACAAATCCATTGTCTGTCATAGAAGTTTTAGTGAAAAGGACCAGGCAAACAGGCATTTGAAAATTTCAATGAGACTTCAACAATTATCTAAACAAATAATATTGTTGGTGTCAGGGAGAGGAATACCTCAGGCTATTTTAGATGGTGTTGGCAGAAGAGATGGAGAAACAAGTAACTTCAGACTGTCTTCTACAGTGATGCATAGATTTACCTAAATCAGGCAGGATTTGTTTCCTCCTCCTCTCTACAGATATCCATAATTGCAGCTCATCTCAGTGTAATTAAATTTTTCCACTTGACAGGTCTCCAGAGATATTCTATATTAGGCAAAATGAGATATCTAGATGCAGACTAGATTCTCCCAAATGTAATACTGCATCAGTGCTCAGCTGAAGGCATTCCTTAGTTGTCCATAGCACTGCCAAGTCTCATTACACTCTTCATGTGTATAGGACACCACTGTGCATCTTCTCAGTGAATTGGGTGAATTCCTCTGCAATTGCAAGAGCAATACATTGTGAGAGAAGTGAATTACTGATACGCAGTGAGCTATTGCCAGAAGGAAAGTAGTAAAATCATTATTAGTTTTTTTCATAGGGAAACCCTTTGGGTATTGTTTTCAGAGAGATAAAAAGTTCAATTTAATTACTGAAATTACTTGTCTGAAACATGTTCCTATCTGTAGCACAGCAGAACTAGGTAAATGCTTATCCTCTGCTGTGGCAGCTCAGTGAGTCAGAACAGTCTATCTCTCTGCTATCCATTGTTGTACCTATAATCCATCCCCAAAGCTGCCACAACAAATCAGTATTAACGAGAATGGGACAGTTCAGAAGGAGATTGAAAGAGCTAGAAGAATGGCTGCTTGGGCAAGACACCAGAACTACTTAAAGTGAGATAATGAGAGCACTGATTCTGAAAAAGCACAATGAGTGCGCAATGCAGAGTACCACCAGCAGTGCCCTGAACAGTTAAAACACCTACCAGGAATGACAGATTCACCTCCTCTTCTCATTTTACCTGTGACGTAGAAAAACATTAACACCTCTAATTTTAGAAGTGGATACATGTAACAAATATGTGATTCATATAGATGTTTGAAATATCAGCCAGAACTTGTACAGTGCTTTGAATCTGTGAAATCAGTTATTCCTCTTTGATCTATTAATATGCAATTTCATGGGAAGAGGGAAGAAACATCTTTAGTAGTGTTGCACTAGAGCTGCACTCATTGGTCTGTGAACAGATGGAAAGCTCAATAAATAATATTAAAGCCAACTCAAGAGAATGCAAGATTTTTAGGACAAGGGTATATGGCTCCCCTGCATTTTCTCCAGCTTTATTTTATTTACTCTCTCTTTCTTTGCTTTGATTTTATATCCTCAAGCTAGTTTTATGTGCTGGATTTTATTCCTCAGGTTTATTTTCCTTTGCATATTTTCCCTTTTGGGAGACTGGAGGAGGATGGTACTTGAGTGCTATGAATTAGGGAAAGAGCCAATAAGGACAGTGGCAGATAGCAGATGCTTAGGGAATATTCTTATAATCTTTCCCCACATGAGAGCTGCCTACTTAAAAAAGCTTTTAAAGACTACTACTTGACTGAGTGGTGAACAAGAATTACAATGAGGCATTGTGGCTGTTCACAAACAATTGCAATTCACATTTTGGCTCCCCATGAGTCCTTTCCAAGTTGCCTCTGTAGATGGTTATTTTTCCCAGAGCTCCATCAGGAGTGCTAGGGAGGTAAGTACTTCTCTGATGAAATACTCAGAAGAGTGAAGCATTTTAAAGAAAACAGTATCACGGTAGGTATTCTGTCTCTTCTCCACTACATTGTCAATTTCAATACACTCGTATGAACCTACATGCAATTTTGTTTGCCTGGTGTGCTTAAGGATGCAGATTTATCAGCCCAAAATGCTCAGAGCAACAGAGTCTGGTCATCTAAGCTTTCATTTCTGAACTGGTGAGTAGCAACATAAATCGGTCAAGACTGGAACCCAGTACCCTGAGTGTGCAATATCTTAGAAGGGTCTTTGCTTGGTCATAGTGGCAAGCTATAAATAAAGTCTGTTTGGAGGGACCCAGTAAAGAGAGTGATGCAAAATACAAAAGGAAAAGCAGAAATATTTCCAGCTCCTGTAGTGCTCTTGGGGTCACATAATTTTTCCTGGAGCTGATACCAGTTTTGTGTGGAAAAATGCATCCTTTCACAAAGCTCAGCTCTGATTTGCAGTTTCTTCTTAGCAGAGTTCTCCTCCTCCCAGGAGTGAAAAACACTGACACTTTTTCTCACGGATAGTACTGGGCATTTTCTAGATTTTTCTACATTTTTTTTTTCTAGGCAATTTTTTATTTTCCAAAAGAGCATTTCACTGCTCATTACTTTACTCATAGGATAAAGACCAACTCAGCTCTCTCATTTTAAGGCATATATCCAAATACTCATGAGACAGAGAAGGGCTTTAGAGAGTGGAAAAGTGGTGAGAACTAAATAAAAGGGACAGGAAGCTTTCACAGCTGTGTAATAATGGTTTACAATACACAGTAATACTACAAGAAAGTTGTTTAATTGGTAGTCTTTTGATTCTTGTATATCCATGCTGAATTCTAATGGTGAATATATAAGATACACAAATGACAACTACTTACATATTTCCCCAAATAAAAAAAAAAGTATTGAAAAATACATTTGAATTGCATTTTACATCCTTCTTTTTGTTTCTTCACGCATGCCTCTGTGTGGTTAGTTTATCTGAGTGCTCTTCTGAAAGGCAAAAACTGTTTCGTCACTTAAATTATTGTACAACTATTCTAAACTGAAGACCTGAAGGAGGGACCCTTCATGCAGTCTTCTATGGTGGCATGGAGTGTGGAGCTAGGCTTTTCTCAGAGTGCCCACAGAAAGGCCACCAAACATGAATTGCAATAGGGAGAATTTTAGTTAAACATTATGAGTAAAAATCTTCAGAGGGAGTCCAACAAAGACTAGAATGACATTGTCTGGAGAGGTGATACTATGCTCATCCTTTGATATATTCCAAACTCACCAGCAGAACCTGACCAACCCAATTTACTTTCAAAATTAGCCCTGCTTGGTTGTCCCTTCTCATCCAAACTTTTGTGAAATCCTATGTCACACTATTTAGTACGACAAAAAAGAAGAGAAGGTTAAGCTTACTTTGCACAGGTATCCTCTCAGCAATATGAATTCTGAAAGAGACTAGGGAATGGTAATAAATTGGAAAGCATGCACTGCGATGTGTCAAGTCTTCTTTGGCACGTGAAGAGAAGTTGCATCATGCACAAGAAAATGAATAGACATTCTTTAAGTGATTGTTAAGCAACACAACATTAAATGCACTATTTTGTTTGGCCGGTCTTGTTACCAAGTATTGGCATCCTGGAGAGATTTGAAAATGGAGAAGTTAAAATGATCTCACTTCTGAAAAGATACATGACAAAATAAAGAATTAACAGCCCATACATTGTATTTAAAAGCAGTGACTTTATTCTGCAATTAGTTGAAACACATTAGCAGGAAAAAAGGAAAAAAGAAATGGAGAAGCATTAATGAGGATAACGAAGATGTGATTAAAATTAAGAGAAATTAAGATTGCAGTATGAAATACCTTTCTACAAATGAGATGCAGTATTAGCTGATGTATTTTGCTTTACCTATGACAGAATTTGCATAAGATAAGACTGGAGATGCTTTTTTTTTATAGGAAGGGCCCTAGCACTACTTTCTAGCAGTAGATTCAATTAACCAAACTAATTTTTAGTGCACTCCATTCAAGCAATGATCTTCACAATATTCAATAACCTGTCTGCTTTTATAGAGATCTATGTGCACTCTCTGCTTCTTCAAAAATAGCAGAATTGCTTTTTAGAAAGAAAAAATGCCTAAGCTTAGTAGCACTGATTTTTTTTTCTCTGAACAAAAAATAAAGACAATTAGTATAATAATAAAAAGAAATATAATCTGGGATTTTACTTTACTGTGAGAGTGATAAGGTACTGGAACAGATTGCCCAAAGAAGTGGTAAATGTTCCATCTCAGGCAGTATTCAAGGCTAGGCTGGACAGAGCCTTGAGCAACATGGTCTAGTGTGAGGTGTCCTGCTCATGGCAGGGGAGTTGGAACTAAATGATCTTAAGGTCCTTTTCAACCCTAACTATTCTATGATTCTATGATTTCTGTGTTCGTCTTTGAATGTTGAAAACAGTAAATGGAAGATGGATAAGTGAAGGTACAGTCATATACTCAAGAAAGTCACTATATTCTATTTAAAGCTGAACAACGGTAAGCTTCTGTCAGAAATAATTAGGTATATGTAGTTCATTTTAAAAAGGTAAAATTGGCAATGATATTATCTGGTTTGTCCATTCCCAATAATTTTTTAACATGCGGGTAATAATTCATCTGTTTTTAACACACTAGGTGGTATTGTATTAGATGAAACCATACTAAATTTTTCTTGCATCTGCTTGAACTTTGCTATCTCCTTGTCCATAGTACAAAGTTTTTTAACCTCTGAGTAGCTGTCTTAAATTTAAATGGAAGCTGGACTTGTTTAGCATTTCCCAGCATCAAGGCATATGGTTAAGTTCTTATGCTTGCCTGTCTCATTGCATGAGCAGATGGAAAATACTGCATGCTTTTAAGAATTATCTGTAAATCTAATCTATGATACATACCACTGAAGTTTGAATCTTGACTACCTGTCATCCCATTGGAATAAACAAAAACGTTCTTTTACCATGCATACAGAATTTGCTTCTTATTTGTTTCAAGTATTTAGGTCTTCCTGCTCCCCAAGAGTCTTTGTTACCTTAACAGAATGATTGCATTATTCTGTCCATCTTTTGATCTTTGAAAATGTGAAGTAAATACCCTATTAACAAGCTTACAAGAAAAAAAGTTGAGTGATTCTCTTTTTGACATACAGACTACATTATAAACAAGCAAGGACACAATTGCTGTAGAAATATTTCCTGACAAGAATGTGAACTAATGCAGTCTTGGAGAATTAGTGATGTTCCATGTGCATGTGCACATGTTGATGTGTAATATGAGATGCATTTTTGAAATCTGCTTTTGAGAGTTTCACAGAATGGAAGTTCAAATGCTCTCACAGGTGGACATTCATATTATGGCTGTAATCTAATTTAGCTGATTAGTATTCTCCTTTAGCTGCAATAGCATCAATATCCTGTGCCACTATTAAATCAGCACAAAAACCAAGCTAAATGAAAATAGAATGTAATTAACATCAACACAGTTAAGACTCAACCCCCATTGCTGAATTATCCAGATCAGCTCCACTCCATAGTTTATAACCATTAATCACAGTCTGGCACATTTTTATTTTGTTATCTCAGGACTGTGTCCTTCTTTTGATCTCATGTATTTTTATTCTGGGAATTTTTCTGCTGTGGCATTCCTATCTTAAATTTCAGAACAAATTTTTATTCCTGAATTGGAATCATGGTACAATTTCTTGATACTCCTTGCGCCAAACTGGAAATGGAACAGAAATAATAAATTGGTGATAAGTAGTTTTTCTATAGTTGTGTAATTTTTTTTTTCTCTGTCTCTTCTGTATCCACATCACTTATTGTCTCTGTTTATTCTCTCTTTGCCTTGCATCTCCTGAAGCATTCAAATAGGATTTATTGTTAGTTTTGGTGCTTTTAAAAGATTAATACCCATACACCATGTGGACAGTCTTAGGATGTGTTTACATTCACTATAGCAGCATTCACCATCCTTCCTATTTTCCTCATTTCTGAAGGATCGCAGAGGTTCTTGCTTTTACTTGTCTCTTCCATGCAACTGTTCAGCCATGCTAGCTCCTTTCTGGCTTTTCTGAATTTCTTTCCCATAAAAGGCTTGCATTCTGGAGTTTCAGTGTGACGTTTGTAATGGTCTCCATGCTGCACAGTAAGGTGGTTTATTTCATTGACAGCCTCTTTATAAAAACTCTTAGACTCAGAGAAGGATTTAGGCTGGAAGCTCTTCTTGTAGAGTCACTTGCTCAAAGTAGAGCTAACTACAAAGCTAGATCAGGTTGGCCAAGCCTTGTCTGAGGCAGCTTTAAAAGCTTCCAAAGATGGTGCTTCTGTCACTTCTCTGGGCAGTGCTTAAACCTGCTTTTAGAAAAGATTTCTTTCCCCTAATCAAAATTTCCCCTTCTACTGCTTGTGTCTGTTGTCTCTTATCCTTTTGCTGCATCCCAATTTCTCTTCTGTTGGTGGCATCCCATTTCAAACTAAAAAGATGCAATGGATATTGTTGTGGCTCCCACAGTCTGCATATGTTACTATCACTGTCATAGGATGACTCTTCAGCAGTAATATTCTGAATCAAATCCTCATGTGCAGCTTAGAACCAGGCCAACAGATGTTGATAGTATCTAAATATTAGTCATAATCTATGACATTTAAGTAGACTATATTATGTTTCCTGAGGGATTTGACGACCCTTAGTGTATCTGGGTAAAGTGTTCAGACAATACATGTTTGAACACAATTATCCCCCATAAAACAAGGCCATAGCACTTGTATAAAAAAAGTTTCCTTTCAAAGAATTAAAAGCAGCTTTTCCCCGTGTGGTTTTGCAAATGCAATTAGAGTTTTTGCTATATTGCAAGTGGTAAGCGTATCTGATAAGAAGGACAACAGACCATATTTTAAATATCCAGAAATAAATAAGCTGGATCAATATACTGTAACAGATTGTTTTGCTCATTAGAAGGTAAAAATAAAAAGGGAACTTGTCAATCTACCAAAAATCTAGCCTTTCAATAAGGATATAATTGGAACACGTTGTCAAAAACAACTTTGAAATTTAATTCACAGCAGCTGGTACTCAACACATTTCATGACAGGTCATCAAAGATAAAAATTTACCTCTACATGTTACTTCTTTCATCTCTGTCAACTATTTCAAAATGTCCAAGATTTTTAAAGCAATATTAACTCTTTCAGTTTAGAATAACTTACAAATTGTGCCTTTATCTTAATTGGAGTATTTTCCTGTGAAGGAAATATAGAAAAGGCCTTCATTAAGAGGAGTACTTCGCTCCAGAATTTGCTACTGTGAGTTACAATCCTTTTTTAACCCACCCTTTACAGCCTTGACTATTCCTTAGCTTTGTTGTAGCTTTGTAGTAGCAAATTATCTTTTTAATTGTAGATGATTTGCTTCCTTTGCTATAAATAATGTGCAATATTTACCAATATTTTCTATCAGTCAACAGACTGTGGATGACATATTATGTGTGAGCGTTTCTTAAGCACCCAACCATTCAAATACAGAGGTACTTATAAAGATAGAGGATAGTACTAACAATTAGATCTGATATAGTTTACTGCTATTCTGCTTTGCAACTTACTGTTAAAAAAAATATCACATTTTTCATAATAATCTCTGTTTAAAGGGGCAACAAACAATTGTTTCTTTTCCACATGGAAAAGCCTCTTTTGATATTTCCTACACCTCCAGAAACCCAGAAAACAGTACAAAATACCTCAGGTGACTAATTATGTCATTCGATATAATCCACACTGTCAGGCAAAATCATATCTCAAAGTTGATTATATCTGCACTACACTGAAGTAGCAGTGCTGATTTTAAAGAAGAGTGTGACCTCTGACAGTGGCTAAACATCCCCAAGCCATTGCTTGAAACTGGAAAGCTGGAACCAGAGAGGAGAGAAGTCGTGTTCCCCTTGGGTATCTGTCACACCTCTGTCAGAAGATTGATAGAAGGTGAACTGATTAGGTTTTCATATTCTCCACATTTCAGCCATCAAGGTTGTTGACTGATTAAAACTTGCCTGCTACCTGTCTTCTTATTCACACTCTCATGTTTTCTACTCATCTCCATTTTGTGCTGCATCAACTTTATTGATTCATTTTTTTATTTATAAAAAAACATAGTGATGGGGAGGATGCATTACAAAAGTGCTTAAGGGCAAGAGCTAGCAACTGTGGTCTGCTTGTACAGGAGACTGCACAATACCTCCAGAGGTCCCCTCTAGCGTAACTCTTCCTACGATACTAGAAAAGTGCAAAAACTGTGTGAAAGAATAAGCTCATTCCAGAACTCGCTGTAATTTGTTACTCATAATTGCATGGGTGATGTAACCCATTAGGACTGTTGTGATGCAGCATATTTAAAGGTTTTTTTAATCTTGAAAAATTCAAAAAGTTGCTGCTGTCACTGCTGCCCAGATGTGTGAAAGAGAAATGGATGAGAGTTGGAAATAAATCTTTGCAATTTCACCCTCTGCACCCTATTCTGTAGTTATGCCAGGGCATCAAGTTTCATAACTGAAGGTGTAGTCTCGAAGAATTACTATAGACCTGTAAATCTACAGGAAATTTGAAGTCCCTATGAGGGAACTCAGCTCTCACTGTTGAGGCTCTTTTTTTATGTGTAAATTTACAAAACCACAGTAATTTTCAGAAGTTTGAGGTCAATGCAAATGTCTTTCTGTGAAGTCACCACTTGAGCTGCCTTAGCAATACTAGGTTCACTAATAAAGGATCCTAAATTAATTTAATTTGCATTTTAATTGAAGTTATTTTTCAAAATACAGAGTGCTCAGGAGCTAAGCAAGTCTCTTGCCTTTGTTTTGAGAATAAAACTTTATTATACAATTCATCTAGCAACTGGGTGACATTTTATAGGAAGGTCTGTTTCATCAGCATTGAAGGTAAAATAAACCTTTCAGTGAACAAGTACAAAATGCAATTTTTGTCCGTTTCAGTTTATTAAACATGTATGCTATGGAATTATATTTCCTTTTTGTTTATCCCATAAGACCTTTTGCAGCTTTTTATGGACTTAGAATTACAAACTTAAATACAAAGCTGCATTCTTTTGATCTAAAAATCTCTGGCCTGTGAGATAAAGTGACATTGTTTTTGCTTGAGGACCAGTTCAGCTAATTATTGAGTGATGGCTGTGACACAGCTGGTACATGGTTTTGTTCCCAAGGTAACTCTCCCATACAAAGTGTTTCAGAATCAATCATTTGTTTTATAGGGATACAGCAGGTGTTATGTGCTGTACTTGGGGAAAATAGACAATTTTACTGAGAGGGTCATCTTTTTATTAAAATATCCTTTCATCTCCCTTTGCAAAGTACACAGAACGTTTTCAGTATTATAGCTGAAAGGAACGTAATGTTTTCAATAGGAAAGATACTCAGGAATTTCTTTGCTTAATATGAGTTCCCTGGGACTTACATGAACCTAAAAAGCTGTAATAAAGCTGTGAAGAAATACCTTTTTACTTACTCTTACCTTCAACAAAATCATACAGCCTTTCCCTGCGTCTCCACACCCAATAGCATTGGCTCGCAATAATAGTAAATAAGTTACTTTCTATTTAGAACATGTAGCAGAGACCATCTTATTAAATATGAATGTTAGGCAGTTAGGACCCATTGAGGTCTGCTGGATTTCTGTGTTTCCAGGGAGCTGTACAGCATTTATAGCATTAGAATTATTGCTGGAGAAAGCAAAAACTTCTGCACAAGCAATTACATATGCCT
Organism: Forpus xanthops; assembly: GCA_032466535.1. Lineage (NCBI taxonomy): Eukaryota > Metazoa > Chordata > Aves > Psittaciformes > Psittacidae > Forpus > Forpus xanthops. Next base: position 11,960 of record JASSUY010040188.1, on the reverse strand, counting down.
TCTTCTTGAGACAACATCAGAAAATTAAAAGGTACAATTTGCTCCTCTCAAATGAATGAAGAATGCCGCATTTTTCACATGTCTGAACAAGGAACACTTTTAAATACAGACCCTAGCCCCAGATAATGATGTGTCTGAGCAAAAAAAAGAAATATCTTCTTCTTGAGTTACCTGTAAGGTTGAAATGAGGACATGGTCTTTAAAATGTTGCTCACTTTTTGCAGGTGCGCAAAGTGTTCTTTGATTTCCATGAAGTTTTACATTCAGGCAAACACCCTAGAATCTGGCTCATTATTTCTAAGGAAAAATATTAAATTTTGGAGATGGCACAGAAGAAGCATTTCTAAGTTTGGTGAAAAGTATCATTAAGAGCTGCATGAAGAGTTACTCTTCCAATTATTTTCCAAATTTCTTCTTTTTTTTTTTTTTAAGAGTATAACCAAAATTTTCTTAATTTTACATTAAATAAGGATTTTTTTTTAGCTCAGAGCTATGGATAAAATCTGTGATTGAATTTCATGGAACTGACTTTTCTCTTAATGCTAGTTCCTGTTTAATCCAGCCACAAGCCAACATTAGCATATATTTCTGTGGGGCAGAGAAGATCCTGTCAGATTAATTTAAAGCAATGGGAAAATCCTTTCACATTTATTATCATTTTACAAGTTTAATAATTAGTTGTAATTTTTGGATGCTCTATTACTTGGTAATTTTCCTTTTCATTTCAACTGCTTCCTTGACATTATTTTTTGGTTTTTTTCTTGAAGGAATACCTTTGTTTCTTGATGGTTCATGTAAAGGAGTGTGTGGTGGGCTTGTCTTGGCTAACAGCCAAACTTCCATCCAGTCATTCACTTCCCCTGCAGTGGAATGGGGGAAGAAAATGGGGAGAACAGGAACGAGAAAGCTTGTGGGTGGAGATGAAGTCAGGGAGATCACTTACCAATTACAGTTGTGGGCAGATGAAAATGATCTTAATTTCTGGCCAATTAGAGTACGTATTTAATTACCGATTTGGTAGTGGGAAACAAGAAGACAAACATCAAGATAACCTCTTCTGTCTTTCCCAGGCTCAACTTCACTATTTCAATCCTGACTCTTCTTTGCCTGAATGGTACAAGGAGTTGAGGAACATGGGCTCATCAGTCGATAGCAGTTCCTCCCTGCTGGTCCTTACTCCTCATGCTGTTCCCCTGCTCCAGTGTGGGTCCTTCCGAGGCTGCAGTCCTTCATGAACTGCTCAAGCATGGGTCTTTCCTATGGGCTACAGTCCTTCAGGATAAACCCAGTCCCATGTGAGTCCTTCGCAGCCCATAGTCAGGGTTCGTCTGCTTGTTGTGACATGTGGTCCTCCCTGGCCTAAAGTGTGGGTATCTGCTTCAGTGTGGTTCTTCCCAGGGATTGCCAGGGAACCTCCCCTGGGATGGCTGGAGCAACTCCTCTCCTCCTCCTGCTCTATCCTGGCTGTCTGTAGGGCTGCTCTTCACACATCCTTTGCCTTGCTCCCCTCTCAGAGCTGCTGCACAGCATTTTCACTCCTGCTTGTATAAGTTTTTCCAGAGGTACCATGAGCATTGCTAGGGGCTCAGCCATGCCCTGTGATGGGGCTGTTTGAGGTGGCTGGAGCTGGCTATGTCCATCACGAGGCAGCCAGCCCCTTGCCATGAGCAGGGACACCTTCCACTAGACCAGGTTGCTCAAAGCCCCTTCCAACCTGGCCTTGAACACTGCCAGGGATGGGGCACCCACAGCTTCTCTGGGCACCCTGTTCCTCTGTTTCCATTAATTCTGTGCACCGCACAAATTCATCTTCGCTGTATGTCCTTACAGAGCCAAATCTCATCAAGACAGGAATCCTAGAGCAGTGGAAACACATCATTAGCTGAAGTCTAGTGTGGCAGCACCATAGGTGGGGGGAAGAGAGGGGGCAGAAGGTGCATGGATCCTAAAGGCTTCTGTCTATTGCTGCTGCTACAAGATAGGCCTTGTGGAAGGCTGGGTTTTACTGAGATTGCCAGCATAATAATGTGTCACATCAGGTGAATAATATGGTCCTCTATCTGTTTTACAGATAATTTACTGGATTTTTTTGTCATTAAGAATTTAATATTAAAAACATTGTTATTCATAAATCCAGCATATATGATAAGTACCTATTTTAAGTTAGAGGCTCCGTAACTGTAATTTTGCGTTGCAGTTCTTGTATTTTCTTGTTTGGACTAAAAGTTTTTCACATCTTTGTTTTTACTGAATAAAGTCCTGCATATAAAAGCAAATACAATTTTGCATTTGATGGGATCAAAATACTACCTGGAGGTAGTATTTCAATATTAGGTTTACAAAATATGCTTGCAGGATATTTAAAATAACCTCAACAGAATATGCAACCACCCGAATGTCAGATGGAAGTCAATTATTGTTAGGATTAAGGAAATCTAACGTCTAACAATCACTTAAGTCAATAGATAGACTGATATTGAATTCAGTTAGCACAATTAGCAAGGCCCTGAAGATTCGGAACAGAAAAGTCCATTGTTCTGAAACACACATCATAGTTCATCCCAGCAAGAACAAGGCACAGCCTTTAGCAAACGGGATGCCCAGTGTCTCAGAGAGAGCAGAGTGGCAATTTAGTCATACACAGTCTGCTATCAGGCCTGTGGCTGTAACTGCCAGTAATAATACAGGAGACCTGATTCACATGCAGTTGAATGTTAAATCTGAAGTATTTACATGCTGAAGAAGATTCTAAGCTTATTTTTTTATTAATACTAAGTGAAGAACCCCAACTATAGCCTGCATAGTAAATGAACCCTGGAGATTTAAGGGAGCATGATGTTGCTTAATAACAGTTTTCTTAAGAGTAAAGTTCTTGATCTTTGACATTGCTGTTTAGTTTAGCTGTTTACTATGTACCAACTCTAGGCAGTGGTATAGAAGTATTAATGTATGCATTTATATATGAATTGATATATTATGTATGAGTTATTAGTAGTATTAATTATCAAGATTAATAATTAGCATAAAGTAAAATGAATTAATGTGAACATATAATAGTATGTTGATTTAGTAGTAAAAATCTTTCTATAATTATTTATCTAAGATTCTCATGCATTTCTATTATTTTATTGACGCAGAGACTATAATTTTTTTTGTGGAAGTAAGTCCTGGCCTGGTATATGTGTGACCCTGGCTACATTTAGATTATGCCAAAAAGATCTTTAAGATGCATTGTGTCTACCTTTAGAAAAATTAGGTATAAGCAAATCAAAGAGGCAGGTGAAGTAAAATTAGTAAAAAAAAAAATGTTTCAACTGTCTCAGTATGAAAACTAAACATTTTAAAAATTGACATAAATATTGATAGGCTTTTACTCCTTTTGCCTTTACAGGTTTCATAATGTTAAAGTTAAGCTTTGGATTTTGAAAAACCCCTATGTAAAGTAAGTATATCAGTAACCAAATCAAAACAGCAAAGCCCATTCTACCTTCTGAGCACTAGCACTCATTATTTCTCCCAAAACAACCCTGTGATATAGACTGGCAAAAATCCATAGGGCTGAGCACATTATGGATGGTTTAAATACTCCTGCGGAGGTGTTATTACATAAATGAGGCCTGGCTCAAATGGAACTCCTATTGACTTTGGTTTAGGACAGTGGAAGTTAATGCCTGTTACCATTACAAATCTTCCCAAATGCACAAAAGCAAACTAAGTTAAGTTTTTAAAATAACTACTATACATTTTTTTGGTGCATTTTTGCACATCTTTAATTTCTGTTGTTTTAAAAAGAAAGAATTTTTAATATTTTAAAATAATTATTCATTTTTTTGAATATTAAAGTATTATTTTTAATAATTTTCAAGTTTTAGAATATATTGATGAAAGCTGGATTTCTATAGAGGAAAAAACAATTCTAACTATATAGAAGTGTTGATACTGGCATTATAATCTCTGGAGATTTCTGGTATAAGGGACAAATTTCTTCAAGATGCCACTTGAAAGAGATATAAATCCTTTAAATCTTTTGATGGTTTTAAATTATCTTATCTTTGTCTTCTGTGACCTCTTGTATCACCAACTATGTACCATTGCAATTGGGCTCTATAAATAATTTCCACCTTTTTTCACGTTTGCTTCTTTTATCTCATGTGCTTATTTGCTTTTTCATTTCTAACAAATACCATCTGTCTTGACTTTGCATATGGTACAAGTGTCAGCAATAGTAGTGATTTCTTCATCTCTTCTTCCGTCTGCCTCTGACCATCTTTAATGGTGTTGGCAGGATGCAGGCATTTTTATGATCACCTTGTTTAATTATTTTTTAATATTCTCAAGGAAAATGTTATATTTTCAAATATTTATGTTCTTTAAAAATTCTATTTTATTTATTCCTGTAAAAAGCCAACAAATTCAAAGCCATCTATTAAACACAGTAATAAATTAATTGTAACACTGCATGTTTTAGACATAATATATGTGCATATTTTTAGTTACTGCTAACTGTAGTAAGTCCCCAACGTGAGAGAGTGGCCTTGAGCAATTGTTACTCATGGGGAAGTAATTTAAGTGTTTTTAAGTTTTTTTGTTTGTTTGTTTGGTTTTTTGTTTGTTTGTTTTTTTTTTGTTCATTTGTTTGTTGTTGTTATTTCCCCCTCCCTCCTTTTTCCTTCATTGATAAAAGGTGCTTCTTTTTACAAAGCTGATGAAAATTGGAAAGTGGGCAATTTTCTGTGGTGTGTTAAATCTCTTTTAAAGATTGATGACCAGATATGCAAATGATCTTAGATATCTAAAGAAAGTAGGAACAGAACCAACAAATGACTCTGTCTTATCAGCTATGTGGAAATTAAAATGCCATCACCCTATGTAATATGAATTGCAATATGATTTTTATAATCTTGGTCAAGCCATCACCACACCGCCAGATTGAAGGAGAAATTAGAGGATCTCCAATTAAACTGAATCTTCATATATGCTTTCTGAAAAGACTGCTCTTTTTTTCTTCTCTGTTTTCAGCATTTCTGGCCTCCTGTGTATGTATGGACCCTTCAACAGCTTGTCTCTGTGCATGCACTTTGCAGAACTGAAAGACATGGCTTAGCTGAAAGGCAGAAAATTAGAGATGGCTTAAAAAAATTAATATTTTTTTATGTCTAAATTTGAAAAATAGACTTTCCCCAATGTGGGTTCAAAACAAACAGCTGTTTTTTAGCTTGAGCTTTCATTTTCCTTTCATCTCTTTTCTTGCTCTCCTTGTGTTTGTTTAACAAAACCCCCAAACAAATCAATGCATTGATTTTCTGCAGGAGAGAGAGTTTCTGTCTGATGTTTCATATGCTTTTGAACTGAGAACTTTAGCACTTAAAATTGGTTTCTTCTTTCATTTTTCATGCAAGTAAATCATAGCATTATTTGGTGCTTTTAACTGTAAGGGAGAGTAAACATATCCTTACCTTATAATGACATCAGCCAGCAATCTCAGCACGCATGGATGCATCCCATCAGGTCACATGGACTGAGTCTGTCCAGTTTGTTTAAATACTTCCTAACTTAATAACCCAAAAGACAGTTAAGGCTTTCTTGCTTTACACTTTCCAACTGCTCTTGGGGGCCTGGTGCTCCTGAAGGCTGGTTTTACCAATAAAATCTGAAGCAAAGTGGATTGAGTGGTTTTGTCCCCTGAGTTGCACTATGCAGCACTGTACCGTATTTTCCCCAGTCACCTGTTTATTGATGATACATCAGTAGAAGCCCTTCTTGTTGCCCTTGATGTCCTTTGCCAGATTCAACTACAGATTGGCTTTGGCTTTCCTAACTTGCAAACTCAGACAGTGTCTTTGTATTCCTCCTAGTTGACTAGTCTCTGCTCCCTCCTGTTGTACTAGCTTTTTATACCTGATTTTAGTCAGGAGCTCCTTTTACTATATCCTTGTTTTAATCAAAACATCCATGCATACTGCTAGCTACTTTTGCTTAATTCCCTAAATATGAGGATGAATTATTCTTGAGCTTGAATCCCAGGGTTGTGGTCCTGCAATTTCTCTTGTTCTCTTCTCTCAGCATCCTGAGCTCAACCATCTCATGATTATGACAGCTAAAGCTGTCCCTGACCTTCAAATCCACAAGAAAGTTGTGGTGCTTTCAGAGACCTGACAGGTTCGGGCTACTCCTACTGTGGAAGAGAGAGACTTAAATGCTGGTGCAAATGGCCAATATACAAGAAAATGCCTAACGTGTTTTGCAATTCTTGTGAAATCTTGTTTTCACTTTATCAGTCTCAAGATGCTATCACTCTTGGGGCACACTAAGTAGATGCAACCTTCAAGAAGATTAAGATAAGTTATCTTTCATGCAGACAAGTATCTCGGCTGCATTATTAAAACTGGCATCTAATTTTCATTTGTATTCTTGCTACAAGATGTACTTATATTTTGATTTTCATTGATATTGTTGATAAAAGCTAAATTTTTCATTCTTGCTTATCTGTGTTTATTTGACCAGAGTTCAGTTTAGCTTTATGACTTTTTACTAATGCTTTAAGCATATAATGTCCCACAAGATACAATGCCCAGTTCTACTATAAAATCACTGCGCCAAATCCAATTAGCAAAGATTTTTTGATGAATTAACTTTGTCATGGCAGAATATACACTGCACCTGCTGTTCTGTTTAGTACCAAACTTTGGCCCTCCTACAGTTACAGTTGTTTTGATGTTCCTTTTCAGCTTACGTTTTCCTTCTTGTTTTTAGACATCACTGCCTCCAGGTGTCCAAGATTTTTTTGGTCTCATTTATATGTATGATTTGCCTTTTCAGTTTGTTCTTTCATCATTTTCAGTACTCTCTTGTTGCAGAACTCTGCAGCAGATCTTGAATTTCACCTTGTACCTTGCTTTACCTCCAAGGAGCCTTGCAAATGCTGCTGTTCCAGACAGGAGAGAAAGGCTGACTAATGGAGCCCATGAAAGACTGAAACAGAAGGTTATTTAACAAAGTAGACGGGGTAAAGCATTAGCAATTTTAGGTTTTGTGCCTAAATCCCTATTCTGGAGAACTGAAAAGCAGTGTTCTGATACGGTGGTGATTCACATGTTCCCTCCAATTCTGCTCATTACCTGTGAAGAAAAGCACAGGAGGTGGAGAGTTTGTCTTTGCTGTATCACCCTCACTGCCCAGAGGCACACAGTGTGTCATTATGAGGAATACAGACAGTGAAGCAGTGCCAGCGTAAATTTAAGAAGTTTATAAATGGGCTTCAGGTAGGCTGCAGACCCAAATTACAGATCTGGCATAACTTGTCATGGCTGACTCTATTCTGCTAATCTCACCAAATACTTGGTTGTGACATTGTTTCCTGTCTTTTTGTACTAAGGGTCTACAACACCTCTTATCCTCCTCAGTCACTATTGTCCTTGGCCAGAATTCTGGCCTACAGCATCAAAGGCTGTGTCTTTTTGGGGGAATTCCTGATCTGCTTTTGATGTGAGAAGAGTCACAGATCTCCTGCTTCATCACCAGCACTAGTGACTTCTGCATTGAGAACAGAGGCAGGTATAAGAGCTATGCTTTCCCTTCTTGCTGATAAGTGAAGGATGAGAAAAAAACTTGGACTCAGTTCTGGGATCAGATGCTTCATGGTACTGGGCAGCAAACACAGAGGTTTGAAGTGTGGACCATCTGTCATCATTTCAGCTGACAGCCTGCCACAACAACAAATCAAAGCGTCAGTAGCTGGAGAGTAGGTTTGCATGGCTAGCATCCATGTCAGATTGCTGTCTTTCAAGTACAAGGAACATGACTGCAGCTAACACAGCAGGGATCACATATCTCCTGACAAAGATCAGCTCTGGTGGAACATACATCTGGTGTTTGCAACCCCCAGCTCCTCCTCTGCCTCCATCTTTAGTCACCTGTGGACTAGTTGGCTCAGACCAACTTGAGCAGAGTCCAGTGAGTGCTGACATGCAAAGGAGGTGTTTCTACAGGCTTCGCTCCTGATCCTTAGGTTGGGTGGCACCTCCTATCTACCTAGGAAAGGAAAAAGGAAACTTGGCCTTAGGTGGCAGGAAGGAGAAAACTCTTTCAACAACGGCTAGGATCAAAAAATAATTCTCCAGGATTTGGGTTTCTTTTGGATCGTGACATATTGTTCAGACTATCCACCAGGATGAGATGTGCTTCTGCAGAAGGAACTCTGGTGTTGGTGCCCTAGGAAGGGCAGCCTATGATTATCACAGCAGCCTTTAGTGATCCAATCCTGAGTCTGAACAGCAGCATCGCACAGGCATGCCCACAGCAAATGGGTACTATATTCCCCTATTTCAAAGACATTCCCTGATGTCTTATAACCTGGGTTATAAGAATTCCTTTCCTGCTCCCAAGAAATTTGCCTGACAGCAGAGCCCTGGATGAGATCCACCAGCTATGTCCCAAAATGGTGGGTGCAGCAGAGCCTGTAGAGTATGTTCAATGACCACAGACCAAAACTGAGGAGTGGCTGGAAGAGAGAGGTGTTCAAGAACTGAGATGGACGCCATAAGGAAGGTGACCCATTCCTAGGGCTGAAGGAGGTAAAGAAGACTGAATAACTTGCAGCTGGGTCATGGCTAACATTTGATGTAGATGAGGAGCTATTGTCATGAATACTGCTTCACCCAACTGGCACAATGCAAACCCAGCAGCATCTGTTGCTTTCTAGAGAAACTATTTGAGGTCAGAATGAGTGATACCCCATTTTCTTCGAGGGCAGGAAAGCAGAATCATTTGGGTGCTGTTCAAGCTTGATCTTGTTTGTGAGATACATATACCTAACCAATTTGTTCCTTAATACTACTGTGCCTGCACTAGGAGGGGGTGTGGGACCTTTTTGTACAACATAGCTGGTTGCTATGCAGCTGTATGCCTCTGCAGCTTTTGCTTTTACTGCTACAGTTGCTATAGGAGACTATCAGATGAAGTGATGAAAGATTTCTACCCTCACTCCCCATGGCATATTGCCTGGCTTTGTGTATCCTGCATACCAAGCATCTGATCTTAGCAAAAAATCTATCCCTCCTTTCTTCCTTCTCCTCTTCTGGAAACCATGGAAACCAAGCTGACTTGATCCTGCCATGGACAAAGAATAGAGGGGTGGCCCAGAGATGAGGCCTTTATCAGCTTCACTGCATTACCCCGTTCTTTGCCAGGAATGCTTTCACAACACCACTTATTAAAAAAAAAGTTAAGGTTTTATTTAATCACAGCTGCAACTTGATTATACTAGTGTTTTAGTTTAAGATGCCATATAAGAATATTCTTTGATATGTTACTTGCTTCTATATACTCACTGCCATCACACCAGGTATCCTCAGCCATAACAATATGAGCCCTAAAAACACTTAGATCCATTGCAGTCCGTGAAGTTTTCAAGGCAACGTTTGTTTTTGAAATACCCAGGTATTGGGCTGAGCCACATATACATTTCCTGGTTGAGCCGTTAGCTGGCCTGGGCATTGCAAGGCCAGTACTTTCCAACTCATGGAATGATTTGTTGACCTGAAACACTTTCAGGGCTGCAGACAGGCACACATAACTAGCTTTCCTGGCTGAAATGAGCCTCCCCTACCCATGCCCTATCTTCCCAGTTAAGAATAAACTAGCCTTGCATGCTATTACTCTCATTCAAATGAATAATGCAAGTCCCTCCCTTACACGACACTCATTGAGTGTTCACAGTCCTTTGTGGCATCCTCAGTCTCTTTTTCCTGTTCCAGCACTTTGGGCCAAGAAGAGGCCAAGCCGAAAAACGGGACCCTGAAAAGGAGCCACTGGATTCCAGCCTAGGCTGCGAACGACCAAAGGCTCTGCATTATCATCCAGTCTGAGTGACTGTTGTAGTTTATCAAAGAATTGGAGATTTATGCTGAACTGCACCAGAACATGGGCTTCAATCTTGATCCTGTGTATGCCCCATCCTAAATATTTATAACCTTTCATGGTTGACTATCCATGTGCAGCTTATCTCTCCCAGCTGCTGAGCTAAGTCGCTTTAGGTGGCAAGGGACACAACAGTAGGTACCCAAATCTTTCTCCAAACCCTCATTCCTATGTGCAACCTTAAGAAAGACAAACAACAGTGCACATAGCCCTCTCCTGTCCTCTGGCTATAATGAGAACTAAGGAGCTCTCTTCTTTTTAGCTGACATTCCACTCAGGAAGAAAAAGAGGTGTTTCTCTACTACATGCCAGGGCTGTGTATGATGTGGCCCTACGTGAGACATAAATATGGAAGAGAGATGCACTGTCACAGTCTGCTGGGATAGAGCTGAAAGACTGCCAGAGTGAAGATGACAGAGTGCCATGGCATTGTTCATATTGCCTACTAGGATTGTTCCCATATCCAGACTGTGCCCAGGCATAGCTGATGAGTGTGCCAGTTGGAACAGCTTAACACCTGCCACAAGGGTTTACTAAATGTTAACCAGCCTGGAGAATCCTCTAGCAGTATTGGATTATGTGCTTGTCACTGTTTAATTCATGCTTTGTCAATACACATAACCTTAGAGTCCATGGAGCAAGTTAACACTCTGGCCAGAAGATTACAAAAGAGACAGCAGAGTGGTCCTACTAAGCAAAAAAAATTTCGTGCAGGGACAGAATGAAAATGCTCTGCAATTATTCTACCACTTCACAAGTGTTACAAAATGTTTGTACCATTGAATCAAAACACAAAACAGCAGTGTCCTATTCTTGATCACAGTAATTCAAGTTGCAAGCAACAACTAGGTTTTGGAAAAGGAGGCAGGTAAGGGCAGGTCAAAGAGTAGCAATGGGTGTCTTCCCTAAAGGAGGGGGATCCAAGAATAAAGAGCAATAGCAGAGGTGATGGGGCAAGGGTCTCACAGCCAGAACCCAGAGTCACACTACCTAAGGCAGAGTAGGGTTGAGTTCAGCCAAAGGTCTGTATCCTCAGGTAAAGAGCATGGTGATGAGGCAGTTCCAGGTCAAGCCAGGAGGTTAGTCTGCAGGACAGGGTCTGGATCAGTGGGGCCTAGGACTGAAAGAGAGACAAATACTCCAATGCCTTAGTGCAGGTAAGGACTAAACATCCAGGGCTGAGTTTAATCAGAGCTCCTGGACCTTGGGGCAGGGTGATCTAGGGAGGTCCCATGAAGCACTGGGTCAGAGCTGTTGAGGTGCATTGGTATCCCCAGAACTGAGTCAGGACAGACTATGCCTAAACAGCAAGCACACAAGCAGAGAGCATGCAGAAATCACAGTCTGCACAGAATCGTCAACAATCCAAAGGATTTCAAAAAGAGGACAAAGATTTACCGAAGAAACAGCAATAAGATTTTCTTGTGGAAATTGGTCAAAAGATGGTATGTGAACGGAATATTACATTGAAACCTGTCAAGTATTTCTACCAGCGAGTGAAATGTGCCTGGTAACATTCCCAGACAATGAGACCAACTGGCATGGCATGGCCTGTGTCTCTGCTTGTAAGCTGCATTGGCTTTTAAGTATCAAATCACATCCAGCTCAGGAAATTCCCCATGCAGGATATAGAAGGAAGAATGGCAATCTGGGCATTTTTTTGAGCTTTGGCTATCTAGCAGGGGAAGAGCTATTCTTCCCCTCACAAAACTGTCAAGAAAGTAGTTGGTAAGTAGGACACTAGCCAGTAAATATGTATGATGAAAAGATGCTTGGATCTCCTGTCCAGGAGGGGTCCCGTCCACCAGCACGACTTACTATTCTATGATCCAGAACTGGGATATGTAATGAGTTATGGGAGAATTAAAGAATCATAGAATAGTTAGGGTTGGAATGGACCTTAAGATCATCTAGTTCCAATCCCCCTGCCATGGGCAGGGACACCTCCCCCTAAACCATGTCACCCAAGACTATGTCCAACCCGGCCTTGAACACCACCAGCAATGGAGCATTCACAACTTCCCTGGGCAACCCATTCCAGT
>JASSUY010040186.1:3041-36200 GCA_032466535.1 Forpus xanthops | reverse complement strand
AACCCACAAAGACCAAAACCCCACCAGAATTCTAAAATAAATCCATGTTTTAACTCCACAGCAAAAATACACAAACCCCTATACAGGAAACTGACTGAACAGTGGGACCCAGAGGCTGAAGGTCAGTGGCACAGTCTAGCTGGAGGCCTGTAACTACCACCCCCATCACTAAAGACCTGACAGAGCACACTGGGGACAGGTGATCTTGATGAAACTGAGTCAGGAGCTCATTTGAAAAGCATGCTGGTCTGAGGATTTGCCCAGTTTACACTACTGACTTCTGGTGTAACTGAACTTACACAGGAAGTGGTAACAGGGACAGGCTGCTTTTGCTGTCAAAGATAAACTGCTTCCAGCTTCATTTCAGTCACTACGCTGCATGATCCACTCTAATGGATCTCATCTCTAGTGACTTGTTCTGCAATGCACAGCTTCCATCAAATGCTGTCCTCTTTGAATTCAGTTAATTCCTAGATGTGAAAGTAATGGCCTCCACAGTAAACATAGCCACAAGCAACTACAACTTTAAGTTTTTCTTCCATTTTCCCCACTTTGTGATCTTTTATATCTCTGGAGAGAGAAAGAAATCAGTTTTGATGACGATATATAAAAGCTGTTTAATCTTATTTCTGGTATCTGGCTATACACTGGTGCTCTGGTTAAGAACCAGTTGACATTGACTATCAGACAAGTTATATACACTGCTATCAATCTGTATTATAAATAAGAGGGAAGAAACTGCATTTCATGTTCATTGCAGCCCATGGCCATTACTCCCATCTGTTCCTGACAGCTTGATAAACAGTAAGAAAAAAACAATAGGATACAAAACCAAAAAGGAGCAAAAGTCACTCTACAGTATAAATCTGTGTGTCCTACCTCTGCTCGACCTTCATAGTATGTTAGCATAGACTTTGTAAGTACAAAAAGCCTCTCTTTGTAGTTTAAAGGAGAAGTCCTCTTCTTCTGCTGTGATCTTTTAATCAAAATCTCTTGTAGGATAGTAGTCGTATTCATTTCAGCCACTTGTCAGCTCTGATTCTAGCCATTGAATATCAGTTCCTGTGAAGATGAGAGGAATAAATCATTAAAATATCTTTGGAGCATCACAGAACTGGAGATTTCTGTAGTAAAGACAGCTTCTGGTTATAAGTGAAGTTACTTGAATATACAGAAAGCTGGAACTGACCCTAAGCAGGTGGAACTTTACAGAAATTAATTATTAGACAAGAAAATTCAGGCTTTGCTCAGCTGACGGCTGGGCTGGCACATTCCCAGGAAACCAAAAGCTGCACATGACTGGCATGAAGTAAGGGACACGGAGGCCACCATCACAGAAAATAGGGATGAGAAGTCAGACATCTGCTCTAGGCAAACAGCAGCGTACAACTCCTCACCACTAAGTCCTAACATGTCTCAAAGTTCTAACTGCTAAGCTCTGTCCATATACAAACGCTATTTGTAACACAATTCATTATACAAAATTGAACATAAATCAGTAAAAGTAATTCTGAAAATTCAGCCCAAACATATTACTGAAGATTTTCAGTCATAGTTGTTTAGAAGATGGCAATTCGAGATGGCTAGTATATGCCCTCCACATTCTATTTAGAAATGCTTCATGCTGACCATCAACAAGAAGTAATTTACTTCTGACAGCTCTGACTGCTGAGTAACATCAAGCTGCTTTAAAGTTTTACACCACGATTCATACCTGCAGGACAGCCTTAGGAGTACATAAACCAAATGCACTCACAGTTACTTTGCTTGCAAATCTGGCTCCAGCGTCCTGTCAAAGACATTGTCAGGCAATCTCTGTTTTTTGCAGTGATGCCAGCTTAAACACAGTTGACCTCCTACTCATATGTTCACTGCCACTCTGCTACTCTGTTTTGTGTGGGTGCCAGCGTTCCTCCCGCTGGGCTGGAAAGTGGGGCATAGGGAAGGGTTCCAACTAGGCATTTCCTCATGCAGCACTGACGGGTGCCTGCAGAGACTTAACACATGAAGTGGCACAGAGACAGGAACCAAGGATGTGGGAGAAATGATGGGAAGCTCTTTCAGAAACCCTTTTTCCCCCATCAACTTCCCCTTTGCTGTCTTTCTGGCAGACCTGCCTGCCTCAAGCGGTGTTCCAAAGCTGGGACATGCTGCTGACACAGACTGGTAGTGGAGCTCAGGCTAGAGCAGCACGGCTGTAGACTGAAGCCATAGCTTGAAGAAGGAACAGCATCATCTGCTGAAGCACCAGAGACTACAATGATGATCTCACTTATGTGTACATGTGGAAGGGATGGAGGCATAATCCCAGCCAGAGCCCTAGAACAGGCCTGGAACGGGTTGCCAAGAAAGGTGGTGAATGCACCATCCTGAAGACATTCCAGGCCAGGCTGGTTGTGGTTCTGGGCAACCTATTACACTTGAAGATGTCCCTGCTCATTGCAAAGTGTTGGCCTAGATGGCCTTTGCGGGTCCCTTCCAAATCCAACTATTCTATTATCTCTGCACCAGTAGGAAATTTCCCTCCAACCTATTAACCAAAAAAAAAAAAAAAAAAACTCACCACAACCAAAACAAAAACCCAAACACTTTTGCCATTTCTCACAGGGATCAATTTAAGCACCTAATTACCACCTACATTATTTCAAAATTTACTGGGAAATGTACATACATTTTTTTCTCTGAGGCAACACAACTTCAGCACAGATACATTACTGTGCAGAGAAGTTTGAAAAACCGAAGGTCTCCTTGCAATATTACCTTACAAAAGTAAAATTTAAAGAAAACTAAATGTAAGCAAATTCACTTCAGTGCCTCTCCTTCTGCTTTGTGCCTAAACATGCCATTATTGACTGCAGCAGAACATGAAGTGATGCTCTTTGCCTTCCAGTCTGGTCCTGATACCAGGTTTATCTCTTTGTTTTGGCCAAATGAGCTTTCATATCCCATACTCCTGCCATTTCACAGGTAGATGAGGTTCTTCACCATTTTAAAATACTCCTTTCTTCTCTAGGTTTATCTCTGAATATGCTAAAAAAGAAAGAAATCAGTCTCCGGTCCACAAAGAACTACAAAATAAGACCAGGTTAGGATGCATAATTATAAAAGACTATAATGGGATTGAAAATGGTGATTATTGTGAATCATCTCTTTTCAGCTTTTGTCTTCCTCTGATGCATGTACACACATACACTTTGTTGTTTATCTGTCACACTCCATTTCTGGGAAGAAGACAGATCTTTTTAGTTAGTAAATGTCTTGATTACATTTTTTAATTACTAAAGCTGTTTGTTTCTGTTTTATTGCCCTTCTAAAAATTGCCATTCTTAAAGGTAATTGCAGAGGAAAGGGTACTACCATGAACTGAAAACACAAACATTGTCTTAAAGTGATTTTTTGAGTCAGTTAATTGAATTAAAAGTCAGTCTTAACTTGCCGTCACAGGCTCTCCTTCTCAAAACTGTCTTTCTGTTCTCTATACTATAAAGTCTCTGTTGGCATTTAAGCATAATTATTATCCATCTTGGAAACAGCAATCTCAGAGATCCCTAGTGCTCCAATAGAGAATATGAGAAGGATTCAAAATTAACTGTGATTTCAAATCTCAATGCTAAAATACTTCATTTCCCTAACAGCCCTCTTTTGTCACATCAACATAGACAAGAAACAGAAGAATCCTTTTGACAAAAATTGGCATTAAAAATAAAGCCATCAGTAATGTAATTGGTCCATGTCTGCACCTTGTTGCTACACTTAACTACCTTTCTATGGAGATCTCTGCAGATTAGAACCAGTTTCCCAGGTTAGAAGATCAGCTTTTGAATTTCCATTCAGTCACAGAAACCTGTTATATTTCTTTGGTTTTTCTTCCAAGCCCGTGGCTCTAACCACATTCCTATTTCCATAAATAAGTTTCAGGATAACTGAACCTTCACCTATCATTCTGAAAGTTCCCTTCCTAAATTGCAATACTTCACTGAGAAGCACCTGCAATGGCCACCCTCACTTCTTACCAACCTGTACGTCACTACTTTTTCTTCAGTACAGTTTTAGAGATTTTGCACACTTTCTCCCCAAACATTCCCTGGTTCCTAGACCATCCCTCAGAAAACCAGGCTGTTTGCATGACACATTGTTATCTTGTTATAAATAACATGGGAGGTTCCCACTGCCACCCATCCAAACCTTTCAGATCATTACTCCTGCTCAGGGCTTGCCCTGTTCAGTGCCAACCTTGGTTACACAGTAACAAATATGATCTAATTTGCTGAGACGCTGAGGACTCAGAATGATGACAGAATTACAATGTATCCGTAGGAGCTACAGATTCTCACCTTTCTTTAGGGCGGGAAAACATCCTCAACTTTAAGTATCAAAAAGTCTGCATCAGCTCACACTATCCATCTTCGCATCATACAAATAATCCCCCTATATGGCATGAAGTCATCACACACCTTCCACAAAACACAAGAAAACAACTGTTAAGATAAATCTACTATGTCAATATTGGTCAAGATGTACAGGGTAAGTTTTCACTTGTAAACAGAGCTTCTTATGCAAGCCACCTTTCCCAGTTTTCACTGGGTAAAACTGAGGCACTAAAATGATGAGGTAACCCCAGCAGTTGCAACACTATCCACCTATCTCCTGGTTCTCACTCCCAGCTCCTGGACTGCATTTGTTTATTGAAACAATTAGTCACCATAAACCGGTCATTAAGCACACGTAACATTCAAACAGTTAATGAAATGAAAGTCCTAATGGAAGTTCTAGTAAGCAGTGAAGAGAAAGTGCATTCCACTCCAGTCAGGGTTTCTCTGATCCAAATGTGTTCTCACGGCACAAAGCTTTGTATCACACAAAGTCATGGAGTGTTTCAGAAGAAAAAAAGGCATTCTGAAAAATGTGCTTATATGCAACAGTCATACCATGAACACCAATAGAAAAAATTTGTCAGTGGCTGAAAAGAGTGAAATCAAGCTGGAACTTTGTTTTCCAAGTCTTGACACCTCCTTGGTGATGGTAATATTTACCTAATAATTTGGCCTCTTCAGTGCAAAGTTTTGGAGCTAGGGTGATAGCCTGCCATGAAAGACAGAGTCCCTTTAAGGAATCACCATCCTCAGGTTTCTGATTTGAGTTTCATCATGCATCCTGCACAACTGCTTTTTTTTCAGTTTTTGGGCCCATCAAACCAAATTGGTAGCAAGCCCAAGTCTGCATATTTAATATTGAAAACATATCACTCAGTGCAGTACATTAAAATCATGTAATATTCACTAACTCAATTTAAAAAGGAAATCAAAATGTCAATTTTAAGTACACAGATGGTACCTTGAATTCTGACTCAAACCTGTAACCCTTCCTGAATATTTTTTCTCCTTTTTTTTTGATTAATTCATCTCAATTCACTAATCAAGTTCATAATGTGTCCCTGAAAACAGCTGCAGAACTCAGGCACCACACTACAGCTCTAGGCAGAACACAGAAACAGTGCAGAAGGGAGAAGAAAAGAAGAACTCCTTACCCCGGCTTTCTGCTGAAGCTGCTGAAGTCTGAACAACAAACTGAGTTACATGTGAATAGTTACTTATATGAGTATCCAGCACAGGCTTATTTGAATAATTACTACCCAGTGCAAGCAAGGATTGCAAAACCTGCTCATGCTTTGTATGTTAGAAGTCTTTTTGCTCCACTTCTAAGGTTGCAGATCCAAACTCCAAAAAATAAAATACAACAGCATAGGCAAGTGCTATTAATCCCTGTTCAAATGGTAAATTTCACAGAAATTTATGCTTTCACATAACCTGCTGTAATTTTAAAATTGGAAGTGAGAGGGGAAATACGATAATGACATCTGAAAAGGGTCATGTCAGAAAAAAAAAAAAAGGAAAAGGAAAAAATACTTGGATTTGCTTTTTTCTGCCTTTTTTCTTTTTTTACATAGCAGTCTCAGAATCAACTCCTATCATATGCAAATTACATTGTTTTTAACTGAAAATGTAACTTCTGAATAGATTCCAAATTATACCCAAAGGCCTGCAACACCTTAGCCTCTATTTGAAAGTAAGCCAAAGAATAACTGGCTAACTTTATCTATAATCAGACCCTTTGAAAATAAAATTCATATTTGCTATATGAAGTTTAGGTTAAAAAGTAAACAGACCAAGGAGTGACTCAGTGGCAGCTTTGACTGAAGATTCCAAGATAAGCATGTGCTGTTGCAAAGTACCCTTTGTTCAACTGAAGGCTACTCACATACACACACAGGAGGAGAATTTCATCATAACCAGCACAGGTTTTCCAAAATTCCTCAGAAACAGGCTCCCTACATTTTACAACACACAAGCATTCGTTTCCTTGTGGCGCAACAACTTGAGTAGCTGGGGTAAGTGAAGGAAACAAGGCTGAAAAAATGATGGTCCCTCTTTGATAGGGCCAGCTGGCATCAAGGTGGTTCATCACACCAAACTGGACCATCAACCATCACAAAATAGAAATAGAGCTGAAGTGCACAAAACAGCTGGCAAAACATGGTAAAAGCAGCAGAAAGGTTTCTTTCCCCTTACAATGATGAGTTCAGTTTTAGGAGAACGCCATGTACATGTCTGCAAATCATTTGTACCCACCTATTGCTCATAATTGTGACCTCCTGGAAGCAGTTCGACTCAATGACTAAGTTATCCTTTTTGCAGCTTTATAGTGCCCCTTCTTCAATTCCCTCATTAATATATATTTTTTTTTTTTTTTTTTTTTTTGAGGAGAGGAACTCTGCTTTACAAAACAAGAACTACATTAATACCATCCATGATGTAGAATGTATGTTGATGTGGGCATTTTTTAATTCCAATGATTTACTGCTAACTTTGACTTAGCAACACTACGGGATACCACACAAAGGATGGACTGATCAATTTGCACTGTCCTGAACAACTTCTTGTGGTTTTATTCATTCCTACACCTGACTATTTGTAGTGTTTCTTTTTTGTTCCACATAAAAGCTGAGCAATACCAATAATCTTGCACTGACTATTTTGCCTTCAGTTTATTCAGATCAAAAACCTCTCTAGTATTTGTAATGTTCTCTGCTGGAAGAAAATATAGCTGAAACTTAGTTTGGGAGACAGGAAAGCAAGGCACAAAAAAAAAAGATTTTGAAACGTCAGTTAAAGGAGCACAATCCAAATGTTTTCTCAGCTTACTGACTTTCTGCATGCTCAGCCACCTGAACTTTCCCAAGATAAAAAGCTTTTGAATGTGTCACTGCCTCAAGAAACAGTATTGCTGATAGAGCAGATGGTCAGCTCTTCCACTGTATGCTGTCCCCAACTTCCTATATTTGTTAGTCACAAGGTGTTAGGAGTTCATCTTGCAATCTCATCAAGGACTAGAAAGTCATCTTCATTTCGCTACTAAAGATAAGCAAAACCCACTGCTGAAGAGTTACAAATCTTCCTGAACACGAACTTGTTCCCCTCCTGTATTTAGTTCCTGCAAAGTGTTGTTGGTATGGCTGTAACATCTCAAAGACTGTGGTTTTGTCACTCTTTCAACACTTGTGAAAAGTCCTTGTTGGTCTTCACCATCTCCTACCTAAAGTTTAACTTCTACCTTCATCCACCTCATTTTTCTCACAGAGATTAAGAATATGATGTGGAAAACTGAGAGTTTATGCTGTCGGTGGGGGTGTGGGGGGGTGGTACAGAAAGGTCTTTATATATGTGTGCACATACAGAGAGTAGTTGTAATTCATCATGTTGGGAAAGGTAATCAAGGGTGTATGCAAACCACATGCAGAAAGCCTTCAACAGCAGAACTTCAAATACTCTGCCAGTCTAGTCTTTTTAGGCTTGAGAATTTTAGATACTTCTGTAACCACATACATAATGTGGTGCTATCCTCTCTTCAATCCACATACAGCAGTTAATTGTTGCCATTATTGTTAAATTTCACTCCAGTACCCGAAGTTACCTCATTTTTTGACAAACTTTCAAGGTGTCTGCACAACTGAACAGCGCTACCCACAGCAGAAACCCAATTTCAAGTATCCTGCAGACAGAAGTGATCTCTTCCACTGAGAATTTGTGGGTCTGGGTTCATCAGAAGCCATATGCCCTCTGATATAAATAAAAATATCCTGTTTATCAGCAAGGTTTATTGCATTCACACAGCTTCCAGGTGAGACCTTAACATATTTGATGACCTTAGCACACAGGCAGACCACTTTTACAAGATGAACTTATCCCCAGCTGGGCCTTCTGGCAAAATCTCCTGCAACAGCCACAAAAAAGAAAAATCACATGCAGAAAATTAGGTGTATTTTAATTATCACAGATTTGAGTCATGTAAAGGAAAACCCAAAAACCTTCTTTTTAGAGACTTCTTTCTGAGGGTAGATTTCCAATTTTTGAATGAGGGAAGCAGTACTATCTCATGAATTTAAACAGCTGACTGAGGATGCTGTTGCTTCCCATATACGTTGCCTGGTATGACATTTACTGCCATTTCCATGATGCCTAATCCACATTGCTCATACAAGGACCAAATCCAAGCCTAACATTTTTATGTACTGATACTTGATATTAACCCTTAGAATGGAGATAGCAAGTTTTCCTAGGTCTGAACTTTGTTGCTAAGGCTTATTTTCATTCCTAAATACCACACAAAGTGTGGTGAAAATGGGAAACTACTTTTTTCTGCTGACACACAGCACCTCTTACCTGCCATGGTGCCATCATCAGGAATGCTGCAAGGAGTGTTGACTGCTGCAGGCCAAATAAGGCACGGTATAAAGAGATTTGTTTCTTATGCAGTATAAAGGTCTGGTGAAGAATATTACTTTGGTTTACTTGCACAGATATAACTAGTCCTCAGCTGACAGAGAAGAGGTAAAATAATAAGCACAAACAAAAAGGGAAGATTAGGGCTGGAACTGGGAAGAGGTAGGCGGTATGCGGGTCCTTCTTACCTGTGTGTGTACCTTTGAAAGGACACGGTCCTCTTGGTTCTGGGAGTATTTTCAAAGTAATATTGAGAGGAAGAACTACCTCCAAACCAGCACGGCATTGGTTTGAAGGAGCATAAACTCAGAGAGCAGAGTTTGTTTATTTTACTTCTACATAGACCAAGGCTACTCCACCAGTCCCTCCCCAGCTCTGCCTTGCTGGGCAGACATTTGGTAAAGCCAAGCTGCTGCCTCAGACCTGCTCCTAAAAGTCCCCTGCTGATAAGAAGGGAAGAGAAACAGTAACACCCACTTACCAAAGAAACAAAGATGAGATTGGCAAAAGAAATGGGCAATGCTTGTGCAAAAGCTTTTCCTACTTCTCCAGGAAGCTAGAGATTTAGAGGGCTGGAAAAATAAACATTCTTTTAAATCAGAGGTTGAACCTAATTCTGTTTAGGAAAGCTAAAGCTCACCATTAAGTAGGATGTCAATCGCTGCTGTACACAAACCTGCAAATCTAAGAAAAGCAAATCGAATCTATGGGGAAGAAAGTCTGAAAAAAAGGAAGAGAGGTCAACAGCGCCTGAAGCAATCCTTCTTCTTAATTCCAGTAAAGGAGTCAGTTTAATTCCCTTTCCTCGCAATTTGGGTTTTTCTAAATGTTATACAGTCTCAGGTGAGTACATGACATATTACACAAAAGTCAATTTATTTCAGTATTCAATACATTCTTTTGACATAGTGTTACTAAAATACTGTAATCATACAAGTTATGACTTGCTTTATGCACAAGGAATGACTAATACTTCCTCAGTTACTTCTCTTTCCTAACACTTCAATAAACTTTTTCCCCTAAACAACTACTTCTTCTCCAACTACTAAAAAGTTGACTAAAAGTTAACTCTTTCTGTTCTACCAGCATACATGCCAGGTAACTGACACCAATACAATGAACCTAACTTTGTGCCAACTTGAACACGATCATGGGTTTGTTTTGTACCATTGGGCTGACAAACCTTTTAAAGTGGAGAATGGTAGAAATAAGTCACCTATTGACCATCAGGGACCACCTCTCCTCTTGTCCCAGGCCCATTCATTCTGGAGCTAGAACCAACAATAATATTTCAATACCTAAAAGCAACATCCAGCCTTCTAGATCATTATCTATGATCATCTTAAAAGCTACCAAGAAAACTTAACCAGCAGCTGAAGGGAAGTTTTTCTGGTTTAAACATATTTTGCCAGCAATAAGCAAACCTGAAATAACTCCTAAGGAGGCTGCCTGCTCTCCACACCAAAGAACTGCCATGTACATCTCTACAGAACAGCTGAAGCCACAGAAACCCTAGCTTGGCTCCTGATGGCAGAAAAGCAGTACCAATACCACCTGACACTTGCACTACCAAACACTCCTCTGGAATTACTCATTCCAGTGCAGATTCTGCTGCACCTGCTTGTGATCCAAGCCAACTTGTTGGTAGCTTCTCTCTCCCAAACTCCATGGAAAAAAAAAAACCACAGAGTCCAAGGATGAACATCTTGAGTCACTCACTCCAGGGTTTGAAATATGATTTTCAAAGAATGCCATAAACTGGATTGGGTTTACATTTCATAAGGGCTTTATGAATTAAAAAAGTATTTTTCATGTCTCTCACAAGTTATGTAGAAGTGATCTGTAGGTACATGAAGGAGAAGCAGGCATCAGTTATGACTCCACTTTAACTACTCTCTGTCCCAAGCTACCCTTAAATGATCTGATATGCCTTGCATATGTAGAAATACAGTGGGTTACAAAGAACCTATAAATTTCTTCAGTGCCTGGAAGAAATCCAGTGATATGGATACACAGGGTTTGAAATCTATCCTCAAAAGCCAGCCTTCAGTTACAGAAGCTCAGGCTACCCAGTCCCTAGAAGTCCTGCTAGAACACATGTAACCATCTCACAGCTACTTAAAAAGGTAGCAACTCACCCTTGCAATATGCCAGCCAGTAGTACTATTAGCCAGATGAGTTTATTTGAGCAGCCTGGTCTAATGTAAAGTGTCCCTGGGGGCTACAGGGGGGTTGGAAGTAGATGATCTTGGACCCTTCCAACCCAAACCATTCTGGAATTCAGAGAAGTGTCTCAAAATTGAAATGAATCAAAACAGCATTTGATTTTAAGACACCCTGCAAACACCAGCTATATATCTGATGTTTCTTGCTAGGGAAGCGACCTGTTTACTGAGCAGTTTGTCACTTGCTTTTTGCACTTGTATTTTATTCGCAAGTAATGTAAAGGAACTTTTTACTTTTTCAAGGAGACTGCTGTCTCCCAAACCGAGAGCAGGTTGTAGCTCTTTATCTGCCTTCTAACATTACTTTCATTTCAATCAAATAGCTTTGAATTGGACGAAACAGCCTCATCAGAACCCCTGTATCCTTTTATCACTTCTGCAGTGCTCCTCAAGATATGTTTTTTCTCTTTTGCAGCCTTACAGAGACTATATTGCTTCCCAAAGAAATAGTAAAACTTGTAGCACCTGCAGCCTAAAAGCCAGCTGAGTGCATTAGCATCTACAGAATACCAACTACACATGCATCCTTAAGCCTCACTGCAAGGAGATGGCTTGTGGAAAAACCAGTCCAGACCCATTTGTAATAAATTGGCTACATGACAGCTGAAGATCACATGGTCATAAGACAAGCATATGGCTGGGAGAAGCTCTAAGGAATCCTGAGGTCAGGGAAAATTTGCAAAAAGGCTTTCAGGGAATTTGGGAGACTCTCAGACATGTGGCTTGCGGGAGAGAAACCTACATCTGGATAAACAGGTTAGAGAGGTTAAAAAGAAGTGATGGACACCAATTTAACAGGGCCAGATGAGATGGCCCTGAGCCAGCTCCAGGGATGTGCTGCTACTATTTTTCTGAGTCATTGACAGCCACAGTTTACTCTCCGCATTGCTAAAATCATGACCTTCTTTACATCTTTTATTAAGTATTCACACTTATAGATCATTCATGTAGAGCAGGCATGAACCAAGCTTACGTCTGCACTTACTAACAACCCCACTGTTCTCCCTCTCAAAGGGAGTAAGCTTAATAAAATCATAACCTCTTTTTAGTTAACTTTTCAGTTACTCTTCAGATGGTCTATGAAGAACATCTTAGCAACAAGCTGGGATATTGAAGTTTCACTGACTATTTAGGTTATCTGAGGCAACAGTTAAACAGGTTTGTGAGCAAAGAGACTAAGCATGGCTTCTGCATGCCCTGTACTCTTCACCAGGAGCAATTCTGACACCTGTACACCACTATTAAACTTTAAACAAAACCACATATGCAAAAGACATTGCCCATGTGACCATACACTATGTGGTCAGATGCTAGAAATACATACTAAAATTTTACAAAACATGTCCGTCCCCCCCCCATTATAATAACTGATCAATTCAAACCAAATATACCAGAAACTATACCAGGTTTAAATACATTAATAGGTACATTAATAAGAAAAATATACATTCGTATTAATAACTGGTTTTAAATAGGGACAGAAATAAACACCTGTTAGACTACGTGGAAGCTGCACAAAGAGATACTTCAATGAAACAGGAGAATTTCAGCTTAAGACAAAGCTGTAAAGTTGACTCAGATGAGTAAGTACTGGTCACAACTCATGTATTGATGAATGTATCCCCCGTCAAAGTCTTTATTTTCAAGGAGTATTAGAATGCCACTTTGTTCTTTTTTTCTCCAACTGAGGGACTGACTAGCCCCAGATCTTTCTCATACAGAGAGTGCAATACATCTAACGTTCCAAGTCAAACTGCTTTCTGTGCATGAGGAAAAGCCAAGGCAGCTAGTGGGGGACAGGAAATACTGCAAGTTCCTGTTTGTCAAGTGTCTCCATCATTTTCACCAGGATACATCCCCTCTGCTACAAAGCAAGCACAAGAGATTGAAATCAAAATGAATGACCATTTACATTTCATCTCAGATACCATACCACCGGCTCCCACATCTGGAAATTCAGAACAACGCTTACCAAAACAATGGTGTTAGCAAGGTCAGCACTCTTATCTTCTGATCCCAGACTCTCTTACCCTGTTATGTTGGATAGGTTATAAGGAAATGTCACAAAAGAAAATCAGAATTCTCCCCTCATCATACTACACCCGAGATGGCACAACATGGCTCTTGGTGAGAGAATTACTACTGGGATGCACTCAAAATTGTAGAAGTAATGCTACCAGACCCAATTTCATGTTCCCACACTCTGTGTAGGTTTAGCTGACCTACCACTTGAAGGACTATATTACAGCAGCTTTTGCTTTCTTTAATCAGCCAACAAAACCTTTCAGTTTCTGTTTTGCCCTGTGCTTCAACCACATGTATGGTACGATAGGGATTAAAAAACTAAAAAACAAAGACTTGAGTAGGACCCACGCTGTTGAGTGCTGTCTGGAGAGATACCTGGAAGAGTAAGACCGATCTTCCTTAAGTTATTGAAGCAGAGAGTTCTTCCCTAAAACTATTTGTAGAGCTCTGTTAAATTAGTAAGCTTTTACTTGCATTTCAGTCACTTACTGACAAAACCTCCGCATAGAGGACTAGAACTCCAAGCTGTGACCTTGAAGAATTTCTTCTTCACTTAGAGAGCAGCATAAGCAAGAAGGAATACCAAAGGGCTTTGTTAAATGTCAAAATATGAGTATTAATTCAGGGGAAAAGTTTTTCACTGAATCTGAAAATAAACACAACTGAGGCAGTGCTGCAGTCCTGTGCTTTCCTGTCGCTTCTGCAAGGTAGTGAGAATTTCTAGTGACGCAGCTTGTTATCTCTGCTCTCCTTGATGTCAGTTCTCAGATGTTGAGGTGCTTCAGCTGCTGTAAGGTACACAGGGCATGATAGCACCTGCCAGGTGCCACAAGACATTTATCATCTTAAGAAAGAGCATTCAGCTTAAACTTTGAGACATCACGCAAGAGTCATTAATGCTTTATACTATCTTGCTCCACTCTGAATATTTACGGTGATGTATAAGGATACTACAAAAAGACCATCACCAGAAGTTGGGCTGACAAAATTCAGTCCCATTGAGGTCAAAATTACAAGGAGTAAAGACAAGAGACTGCAAAGGCAAGATAAGAGAGTCCTTTATGCCTAGGTCTCAAATTTTCATGTGGAGTGCCTACTTCATTCTGACTTTCAGAGTTACTTCCAGTTCAAGAGATGCAGAAAAGTAATGATAACCTGAAAAAGGATATTCATCTTCAAGAGATGCAGAAAAGAGGAGGTCTGTTTTTATTTAATAAGCATAAATGGTCACGAACTGGTCCCAGGTTAATGTAAAAGGGACAGTGCTTTCTCCTGCAGAGCATGGCCCAGTGTCCTGCCCAGACTCTGGTTCAGAAGGAAGACACCCCATCCCCTGTACCACCCAAAATCAGGTTTTTCTGCTCCACCTTCAAGTGGAAACAAGAAAAAAGTGTTCCGATGATTTAATCAGATGCCAGCTGGTAATAAGTACAGGGCTGAACAAAACCCCTCCTAACAGGAAACTCAGCTGTGACCTACTTGAATATACATAAAGTTATACTCTACATGTGACAAAGTGGTACCCATTCATATATCTGCTGATAAGAGAAACATGAATGAGGAAAAAAAGCCAAGAAAGTGTTTTCCCAGGTACCACATACCTCAGCATGGTGCTATTTAGTTTTTTTTTTTTTTCTTTTTCCTGTATTTGTTCAATATCACATAGGATTTTTACCTCAACAGCTGAAACAGGGCAGCCCAGTAGCCTATTGCTTTGCTTCAGAAAAGGGACTGTGACTACAAATGTGGCTAAACACTGCTCCTTCCCATCACCAAGAGCCGAGTCCTGTGGCTGCCCCTGGCAGATGGGTAACAGCTCTCATACTTCAGCCATTGGTGAGTCTCAGGCTCTCTCACAGCAACTCTTCTCCCTGTGGCAAGCTCCCCAAAATCATCTCTCCTGCCCACAGTACCATGGCTAGACAACACCAAGTTACATACAAGCTTTATAGAACCACACAATACAAGACAGTGTCACCCAACCAAGATGCATCTTTTCAGCAATGTCATTTTCCTCCTAAATGTTTGGGTATTATCAAAACCAAAGACTTCTCCTAGGTCTTTACCTGAGAAAGGTAAACACTGCCTCTGATGGACAGACCTATCCCCAGGAGAAATACAAAAACCTGCTCCCTGCCTTGCAAAGCACTTTCTACAGTGAGACTCATCTCACCACATGTAAAAAGAAGTCAATCTGCTTTCAGGGCTTTATCTCACATGGTGTTCTCCCTGACTCTAACTCATTGCCTGTGTGTCTGAGCTGGATCAGGAGATGACTGAAAACTGCCGGAGCTGTAATGGTCACAGGGCAGTAGTCAATCACAAGCCTTTGCTCCCCAGTTCCCCTTCTGTCACAGCAGACAAAGGGCATTATGAGTCCTATGAGGGAACACTGGCCTCCCTCACCTACACACCACTTTCTTTCCTAATGTTTTTTCCTTCAGAAAATACACTTAGAAAACCAGATCAGAGCAGGACAGCAGAGCGCTCCTCTGCCAGCAGAGGAAACCAGGGAGTTGCCTTTAGAAGGAACACCCTCCCTTAACAAAAATATGTTCCTTGAGACCTGACTGATCATTTGTTAAAATACAATTGCAATTCCACTGGTTTCTGGAGAGTTGTGTCCCATTGTAACATCAATATCTCTAATGCCTAGTGCTAGCATGAGGCTCTGGCCAGGAGGGTGGATAAATTGGGCTGATCTCACTGCAGTGAGGAGATCTATTGGGCTGCAGACAGTGTAAGTCCTTCCCTTGCATTTCATATAACAGTGGAAGCTATGGGTACCAGCACTCTAACTTCCACAGTACAACCACTGACTGACCATTGCTACCACTTTTTACCCAAGGTACAGGTAAATCTGTACAAATAGATGCATTTACATAATAATAAAAATATCCATATCCCCCAATCCAAAAATATGACTGATGTGCTTCAGAAGCATGTGTGTTCTTTCAACTATAAGACCCACCACCCAAAGCCTCCTTCTCCATGCCAACCTTTACCCCACTCTGCCCGAGTACTGCTTTCCCTGTCTTTTGATTTTTATAGTGATATTTTTCTTATCGTATTTCTGCAGAAGAGCAATTGCAGACTGCTACAACTGATTCTTTGGCATACACCAACTTGCCTTTTTTTAAAGCACAATTCCAAGTTCAGCAGCAAAAAGCTAATAGGTTACTGAAAAAGTCAAAACAAGTAGAAAAACATCTTAGAGGTCAATGGTTAAGAGGGGCTAAAGGCACTTTTTCCATGATCTTTGCATCAACAGCAGGAAGCACAGACTTCTGTTGTCTAAGAAACAGAAAATATTTTGCATATTTGAGATACAAATATTTGTATGAAACCTACACCGTTATGCACCTTATCTTGTGTATCCAGTTTATAAGCTGACACAACACGGAGGCAATTAAACCTACAAAAGGTTGCACTTAAACTTGGTGGAAGGGAAGACTTTTCTTGATGCTGCCAAGCAATTCTGTGAAAGTAACCACTTCCCATTTATTTTAACTTTAACTACAGGATACCACACTATCACGGCATTTCTGAATGCAATGTTGTTTCAGGGCAAGATGAAACAATAAAGAGCTGATATTGTTATCAGCTCTATTTTATTTTTCTCTCTGTTAGCCATTGTAGGCCGGCAGCCAGGTCACTGGATACATTGCAATGCCACATCCACAACAGTGAGCTCACAGCTGAGAATTGAAATGTAGCTTTACTTAGGGTATAATTCTAGCTGCCTCTCAGTGGTTTTAAGAGATATAAAGTTGTAAAAACTCTACGCTAACATCCCCAAACCCCTCAGTGGTACTTCCATGAATTCTGAAGGGCTAACAAAGCCAGCTAAGAACTAGAGTTACTTCAGGATGGAGGTCTAAGTGGCAGTATGTTTTAACTACGTGAACTCCAAATCTTTGGGTTTGGTTTTCATACCTATGAGATTCATTTATTAAATAAATAAGGGGGAGTAACCTTATTTGGTGGTGCCAAATATAATCCCACCTCTCCATTTCCAGTGGTTTCAGCAGACAAGCTTGTGCAGGAATCGTTTGGATCAAAGCACTTGTGTTATTCATTTAGAAGTTCAGTTGAACATGTAAAGCACCCTTTTACTGATGATTAAATGCAGAATAAAAAAATATTGTTTCTCAGTAAGCCATAATTTCTCAGTAAGTAAAACAAAAGCTAGAGACACATCAAGAGAAGCCTCTGAGAGCAAATAGGCTCTCTCCTGATTTACAAGTCATAAGCTCAAAAGGCCACCAGGAGCACCTTACCGGGGAGCTCCTCTCCCCACCTACAAGAGCAGTACCAGGAAACAAGACGAGGATGCCTAAAGGGTCTCTTCTGCAGGTGCCACAAGCCAAGCAGCACGGCTGGCACACTGAAAGGAAAGCAGAGCATGTGCAAAATCCCTCTGCATACTCCCTCAGCGTAACTGAGAGCTGCTTTCTGATGGTCCAAAATACCCCCAACGTTTATATAGCAGGTGTAAGTAACAACTCGTCTTTCAGCCACTGGAGAGTTACACAAGTTAACCAGAAACACTTCACACTACAGCCATGCTGTATTAAATAAAGGTGATAGACAGTCAGCTGAAGTATAAGCAGCACTTACTCTAAAATGAAAACAAACTCTCCAGAAGCAAGTACTTGCAAGACATCTTTTTATCTGCACTTCTACTATGGTCAGCTTTTCCACCTATAAAAACTACAAATTCACTTGACTCATAAAACAACACTAAGTACTAAAGATTAGCGTGTGTCAAAGTAAGGTACTCATCCGCCATCCCCAGCTCATGGCCATACCTACACTAAAAACACAGTTTACAGTTCAAAAAATTATCAGCTCTAACTTACAGGGATGCAGAAGGGAAGCCTGTGGAAAAGCACCATGCAACTCACCCACTACATAACCTTCAGGTACAGCATCAAGCTACACAAAAGCAATCACCAACAAGAAAGGATAAACACGCTCTGGAAAAGAGAGTGGAGGGATTATTACCAAGACTAAGCTCACACGCAAGGCAAATTGTGCCTTGAGACAAGGTGGAACAGTCTTAGTAAAGCACAGCAGTTACAGGGATATAAGGAAAGACTCGAGAAGTCACAACAACATGGAAATACTCAGTAACCGTCTGCCCTAAAAAGGGCTACAACCCCTTGTATTACACAACTTACAGCAGCTTTAAGCAAAGGCTTAAAACGCACCTTTTGCCACAGCTCCCACTTACAGACCCGTCTGTCACACGCCGAGAAAAGAACGCCTCGACTCTCGGGGGTGCCGCGCACCCCCGAAGATGCAGAGAACGGCTGCTACAGGATGAGCTCCGCCAGCCCTCACGGCCCCAGAGCCGAACACTGCGAACCCGACGCGGCTGCGGCTCTCGGGGCAGCCACGGCTTCCCTCGCGGGAATATGAATTCATCCCGCTCCGTTGGCCGGGACGGCCCCGCTGCTCGCCCGCCCCAGCTCTGCCTTACCTGGGTGTCCCTGCTGCTGTCGCGCAGGGGAGCAGCGCACTGCCCCGCTCCGGCCCGGGGGGGCGGCGGTCGCGGCACCTCCACCTCCTCTGCCGGCCGCCCGCTGCCTGCGGCTCTCCCCGGGCAGCAATAGAAGAAGCAATGGGGCGGCCGCAGTGCAAAGCCCGCTCCCCTCCCCGCCCCATCCCGTCCCCGCCCCGTCCTGCCGCGGGGCGGTGGGGGGGCCCTAGGCCCTCTGTGCTCGGGGAAGGTGAGGAGCTGAAGGAAGAGGGTGGCCCACATCAAACAGACTTGGCAAGAACTGCCGGGAAGCGGTTCGGTGAAGCAGAAGAAAAGACACATTATACAACTCGGAGCAGGATGTAAACTGTTTTCCAAAACCTGGCTGCACCCCAGGGCTTGGCACCAGCTGGCTTTAAAGCGGGTGCAACCAGTGCTTTGGCTCAGGTGTTTCTGGCTCCAAACCGCGATGAAGACCGAGCTCTCACAGGGTTATGGGGATGGGGTGGGTGTAGTGCTCTTTGTCCCGAGCAGGGTGGGTGACCTGAGGCTGCTCCTGTATAATGTCCACTTGGATCTGCTCATGCCCAGATGTCCTCCAGGGTTGCAGTATCTTCCTCATACTTAACTGTATGTAATGGTCACATCCAGTCACTCCAGAGCTCAGACACTCATCTATATCCAGAATAAATGAAGGTGTCTTCGCACCCATCAGTTGTCCGTGTTAAACTTCAGGATCTATAGTGAGATGTCATGATGGCTCTGTTTTTTATCTCCTTCTCTTAGCAAAACCTTACCTATAGAAAGTGTTAACCTGAAAAAACTCATTGAGAGAAAAATTGCTCATAAAGTTCAGTGGAAATACATCTCTCATGTTTCTAAATGTCAGTCTAGAGAAAGCAAGCAGGGTCTGTGCTGCTTGCAAGCCAATGGTTTTGTTGTGACTAGTGCGTAATAGCTGGATCAACACAGATGTCTTTCTGTTCAGTTTGGAGGAAATGAGTTACAAAGTCTTTGTTTTCACTTGGGGGATTTCCTCCTTTTGGCACTGTAACCACATCTCCCATGCCTGTCACACTGCTGCTGAGCCCAGGGAGTCACAGGGCTGCATCCCTAATGCATAGGACATCTCCACTATGGGCACATGGGCAGTCTCCATGCAACCACTTCATGATGACCTGTACAAACAGCCTGCCCTCACAGCCCTCCCTCCACTCCATCCCCACATTTGTAGCAGCACACACTCATATGTCCACACAGCTGCCCTTACCCATGATTACATCCATTTTGCAAAGCAGGCAACTTCTGCTTCATTTTTCAAGCAACAGCAGCTACAGCTTTCTTCACCCTGTCTGCTGCTGCTGCGGCAGGAGAAAAGGACAATAAAACTGAACAGTTGCTTGAGGAGAGACTTGGAATAGCTTTACCCCATAAGGTGTCATTTCTGAGCTCCAGAAAGAAGTGCCATCTCACAGACAGCAGTTATGCTGCAATGTGACTTGACCAGCTATACTACTCTTGAGACTACCTCAGACCTGCAGCTGCAGTGGCAAAGGGACAGCAGAGCACACCTTCAAAGCATGTGGCTATTGCAGCTACATTACTGCAGCAGCAGCAGCAAAGGGACAGCAGAGTACACTTCCATGATCCAAAGCATGTGTCTATTGCAGCTACATTACTGCAGCAGCAGCAGCAAAGGGACAGCAGAGTACACTTCCACTATCCAAAGCATGTGGCTATTGCCGTGCTGAAGGTGTCCCCCTCCTACAGCTACTGACCAGGAGTTAACCATTTGATGCTGATCAGTCAACCAACAAAATATTTTGGTGGAGGTGTGGATCACAAGGTTTTTTGCAAGTCTTATTAAGCTTGTCAGTTCTCAGTCCTAAAAGTGCTCTTTCTTCCCTTCCCACCTTCTTCCTACTTCAAGCTCTGCTTGCCTAGAATTGTACCTGCACTGGGCTGGACAGCAGCTTTAGGGCAAGGAAAAGAGCTCTACAAAGGCCTGCGGTGAAAGATGAGGATGTGCTTAGCAGTCTTTGAAAAACATTCCCTTAGATATACACTGGGCACATGCATTGAAGAAAGGCTCAAAAGCTCTCAAAAGCTTTGGGAAAAACGTTGGAAAAACTCTCCAAAAGGCCAGGGAAAAAGCATTGCCCATCATTCTAAGCAGCTTCTCACAGCTTGGTGAGTAGGGCAGCATCGTGCATTTGGATTTCTGCTGCACAACTTTGGCTTCTCATGGCCTGTATGCCTCCACTCTTGTTAAAACAGAGCAAGTGGTGTGATTTCAATCTGAGAGACATGGCAAGCCCTGCACAGTGCCAAGGCTTGCAGAATTAGGAGGAAGGAGTATTCATTTTGCAAGGACAGGTTTGTTTTCCTTCTGTACTTTATGAATACCTGAAAGTGCCCATCACCAGGGCTAGTAGTGTGTCCTGATCTAATGAATTTAAAGAGTAAAACTACTTTTTAAATATTACACTTCTTTTATACATCTTTATAAATTTGACAGCCAGGAGCGGGGTGGAGCTTTCCATTCAGGGCAAGGTTTTGGCTTCAGGATTAAAAAACAAACAAACAAGCAAATGCTTTGCAGAAAAAAAAAGCAGCAAGTTGGAACCAGAAATTAACTCATTGCCCTAAACTGTCTCATTATGGCAAACACGGAGAATTCAAAAAGGAGAGGTTTCAGGGCTTTGGTTCTATTCTTAGCCCAGCTTGGTGTTACTTGCTGTTTCCAACTTTTCTCTTCTTCCTCTTAGATGTTCAGAACCTCTGTTTAGTGGTGTGGGTTAGCATCAATCCCACCCCTGGGCTTTAGGGATCAAAGTGCTTGTTGACTGAACCTTTTCTTTGGTAAGTCCCGAGGACTCAGTGAACTGAAACGTAGGCTTGCTTCATTTGGACTAAAGGTACTCATACCCCAGGGTGGTTGATTTTTGCTCTTCTGCAAAGGAAGGAACAGTGGTGAAGAGTTCTTGTGGCAAAGTGCCCCTCTCTAGGAGGAAGTCTCCACTTCAGGAAAGACTGGGGTTTATGAAATTTCAAGCCCACATGTAGTGTGAATTACCAAAGACAGAAAGAAAAATATACAAGTTGGACAGCAACTTTGATAGACCATCTTTCCCATCAGTTATTCACCTATTTCTACTTCATCATCTCTTCCTCTGTTTCCTTTTCATGCCTGTCAGACACTCTTCCCCTATTCAGCCCTTTTCATTGCACAGAGGCTTGTGGGAGTTCAGCCACTGAGCATTTCCTCTGTTCATTTCTCTTCCCACACTTGCTCTGGGCAGGTCTTCTGGACTCGGCAGCCAGTTTCTCTAAGTGGGAGGTCTCAGCAGCCTCTGCTGCGACTCGGGGAAGGGCCATGACCTACCATGATGATAATCCCAGCTGATCCAGCCAGGATTAACTTTCCTATGGATTCAAGATGATTTTCATCATGATGTCTTTTCATCCTTTCAATGCTAACTATTGTCAATTGATGCCAGATTTTCCTTAGGAATGCACAGTTACGCCACCCAAGATTTGGGATCTTCATATCCACAGTCTAGGAAGACTGTAAAGCCAATGAATGCTATTTCCATGTAGGAAAAAGAAACTGGGGCAATACATTATCAAACACTCAGATGATTTATATATTACAAATAAAATTCACAAGACTGTGGAAGGAACATTAATACAGTTATTGATTTAAGAATTAAAAGGTAAAAGATTTATATCAGGTTGAATTAAAAACTTCATTAATAAGTTATGGGCATCCTTGACTACAGTGTTTGGTAAAATCATATAACCACAAACATTTGTCAATTTATTCTTTCTGCTTTCTCTCTGTTACCGTATAACACTGCAGTGTAACTTGCTATAACACAGGGAGTTAGTTATTAAAAACAGGTCCCTATCTTCAGGACAGTGCAGCCTGGTTTGAGTCAAGGCTTGATATGTTCATGTAATAAGATGGCAGGATGTAACATGTGTATGTAAACTGGAAGAGAATGTAAAGGCTCTTAATTTATTCATAGATTGTACCTCACATACAGTGTCAGCACAGTAGCACTGGGGAGCACATTGAAGTTACTTGCTAGTACTGATACAAAGAATATACGTCTAAAAAGCAAGGATGTGGACTAGAGTTGCTAGGTTACTTAGCTTAGCTCTGATGGTTTTCAGCTTGTGATCCATGGGTCTCTAGATACTTCTCAGAAGACCCACAGGAGGTAACCAAGAAGGGCCACACTTCATTCAATACCATCGTATCTCTAAGGAGCCTTAGGCCTGAAAACTACTGCCCTGCCAACTTAAAAGTGGTGTGAAGGCAGTGTGGGCTGTCTGCACCCTGCAGCAGCCCACAGGAGCCCCAGACAAAAATGATGGCTAGGTGACACTACAGGGCAGCCTCAGACACAGTGGTGGCACCATGTCTGGTTTAGAAGCCACATGCGCAGATGCTGAGGAAAGAGAGTAATCCTGCTTGAAGAGGTAACTCTGAGGATCCAAAAGCAAATTTAGCCTTCAGATACAGGTGTCAGGGGAAAATTTAATCAATGGGCATGGGTGCTACAGTGAACAGATTATGAGCTCAGAAAAACTGGAATTTCACAGCTGACTTCAGCGTGAAGTTACACCAAATTGAAAGAAAAAGAGCTGAAAGGAGATTTTGTGTCAGGATGTGGTCTGTTTAGCTAGAATATGCTACTGAGAAGTAGGTGCCCAATGAATAATTTTAGCTTGTACAAAAAGTCTCATGTGAGACTCTGTGTAGGCTTAGAACACAAAACAAAAAAGTAAACATAACTTTCCTTTCTCGGGAGACAAGACTATCCATCCATTTATAACAGATTTGCATGACTGCATTACTTAACCTTGTTATGCTGATTTCATTAGAAGAAGATGCCGAATGACTTTCATTAGAAGGCTATAACACCAAAAACATAATTTGACATTACTGTATATAGGTTCCCAGTAAAATTGGTCTGAATTTACACATAGGTCAGACTGTGGCTTCGTATACGGAGCTTTAGTTTATTTGGGATTACCTAACACAATTGCAAACCAGAGAATAAAATACATCATGCAACTGGTTGACTTTGTAAGACTACTTCAACTGATGTAATCGGTAGTATGACAGCAGTTGTCAGTCCAAGCATTTTGCCACATGACCTTAATTTATCAGGCTGGCACCCCTTTAATGACAGTTTAGGGTAAATCCACTGTGATAATTGCATACACGAATTTATTCCACAATGAATTTGACATCCTGCACCCACCCTAAAACAACTTTTCCCATCTTCATTGGCAGCCATTAATGCTATATACTTTCAAAAGGGTTGCAGCAAATAGCATTTATGTTGTTATTAAAAAACTAGTAACTTCATGTTAGAAGGTTTTATTTAACTGACATTCACTATTCAAGTAATATTTACCAATAAAAAAGGAGGGACATAAAATAAAACTTTTTTTTTTTTTTCTAATTCAACCCCCATGAGTTCCATTGCTGTGAGTAAAGCTGAATGGAAACAAATGTTACATTCTATGCAATGTCATGTTCACAGCTGTGGTCTTCCTGAAAACAATTTTATATCTTCACTGTTCCTAAACTCTTAAAATTGAGGTATAGAGGTAGTTGGGGAGCAACAAGTGATACGAAGACAACATTTCTAATTTATCCTTTATTCCCGTGTTCTTGCAATCTCCTTTAATTCAAGACTAAGCTTGATCTTGTCCTGTCTGAAGACCAGCTTTCTAACAGTTTTTCAGATCCAGCATGGGTCTGCAAATATGGCACTTAACAGTTGTATGTGTGCATGTATGCACATGTATAGCCACAGAGACATAGGCACATGCTTGCATGCACACACACACAACTGAATATTGAAAGAGAAGTTAAAACTGTTTGCTTCATCAGTTTGAACTGCAGAAACAAGACAATATGAACAACAGACAATAATCCTACTTTTGCCAAACTAGTACCCCCCCCCCCCATGCTTCATTGGATTCTGTCACAAATCCAGTATTTCCAGAGACTTATTTGGCTTTCACTGCATAGATGCTTAACTCTTGGCAAAAAGAAAAAATTGTGATGAGCACTAAAAGCACTTTTAAAAAATTATTACAAAATTTTCTGGAAAAATGCTGATGTTTTTCTCAAAATTTTCTTGCCAAAATGCTCATGAGAAAGGAAGAAGACTTTAAGTCACTCGCCTTCACGTGTTTCTTTGTTCTAATACACAGGCATGTCACTAGTAAGAGATGCCTGTGCCATGACTAGGAGTGGGCTGACCCATTACTATCTAGCTACACATTTGGCTTGTAAACAATAGTAGGAACTGAGCCCATAGAAAATATCTCACTCTTGCCAGCCTGCCACATTGTTTGAGCTGGGAAATTGAGACAAACTGCTACATTCTCGGTTAAAAATAAGAGGCCTTTGAATTTTCTCTCTACTCTGAACTTTCCACTGAGGGTTTACTTTTGTAATTTTGGCACACCTTTTGAAGTCTGAATATAGCTTAGCTTTTATGTACTTAAAGAATTTTATGTACTTCTCTGTACTTAAAGAATTGTGTAGCACTGGAACAGGCTCAGACCTGTTAATAAAGGCAGTGCAAAATGTATCTTACTGCACCAGACGCCATGCCAGCATCCTACCGCACCCTAATGTGGGAGCTTGGATGTGATGGGGGCAAGACAGTGCTATCGCAGGTGCCTTAGTCCAAGGCAGCTTCCTTCTCCTGGAGGAAGCCTAATCTTGGCTCAGATTTACCTCTAGAGCACCACTAACTGCAGCCACACCTGGGCTGAATCTATCCCATCTATTCTTTTGAGTTTCCATCCTCCACAATCCCCCACAATGACTGACTCAGCTTTTCCACCAAGCAACAAAGACATTTAGAAGGTCACAGCTTGCTGGCACACTCCAAAGTTTGATTCAAGTTGCTAATGATAAAATCAGTTAAATCGTGTGTGTACAAAGTACAATACTACAAAGGGCCAACGATATTTACAGAAAAAGATTCATACAGAAGGCAGCTTCTAATAAAATGTACATGTGGTGTTGAGTTTGTTATTGCCAAACTCTCAATAAAGGGGTTTTCCATGATAGTATCTACATCTTCAGATATTACTTCTTTATTACAATTTTGGTAGAGAAATGTCATTCTTTGAAAGGATTTATAGTGTACATGGCCACAAGGTAGAATATTGCTACATTAGTTACTATGTTGTAATATCTCAGTTTAGCATTTTTAGTGAAGACAAGCAAATATATACAAAAATATGTATATAAAATATATATATATATAAATATATATGTCAGTGGACACCTGCAACATGTATGTACTGGCACACTCATAATTATAACATGGATTAACAAAAGAACGCTGAATGTGTAAATCTGCAACTTAGCTGAATTACAAACAGTCCTGAGGGCTCCTGACGCTTGCATGCTTTTAATTCCCACTGGTTTAGTAGGGAGTAAATCGAGGTCAGGGTTTGGTTATAGTATACTTTATGCACTGAAGTATTTACAGTATAGTGAGTTAAATTTGGTTTGCACAATACAGCAATATTTTTCCTTCTGTTAATCTTGTATGCATTGCCTTGCCTGAATTTAAATGAGAGGTTTCATTACACATCATCCTTTACTCATGGTTCAGGTTTTCCCCTGAAATCTGGAGATCAGGTGTGACCAATCTGTGTTTAAAGTTAAGCATGTGCACCAATGCACTGCATGTTAACATACGGCTTTCACTGGAAATGTTCAAACTGTGCAGAACTGCAACTTGGATGTGGAAGAAGCTGGAAAACATGGGACTTGGAATTCAAATCCTTCCCACCTCTGTTACCACAGCAACCTCACAAGCATGGGCCACAAACAAGGGTAGCAAACTCTAGACCGAAGAAAGCTGTTCCACCCTCCTCAATAATTAACAATTGTTAATAATAGTTATAATTATAATTATATAATAATTATTACTAATGAACTTGTGGTGAGGAGTCTATTATCAGTTTAGATTCAGGGCAAACTAGTTTATATTCATTTGTTCTCAAGGTAGTATCCTCGACTTGCATAGTTCTCCCTCCCCAGTTACTCCCTCCCCTTGTTACCCTCTGAAATCACATCTGGTTGAGCTAGACAAGACACTTTCTGGCCTATACTGTAAATATTGGTATTTCTTTGGCCATTTTAAGGTCCTCTTTCCTGAAGTTCACCCAGTATGTATTAATCTTGCTTCACTGTGACCGTTGTTATAAATATTCTGCATAAGGTATCAGCTTCTATGGCTGCATACGTATTTCCCTTTAACCTACTTGAAATGCAACACCTATATATAGATCTTTAGATGTGTTTTGAGTTTTCATGATGGTGTCGCAGTAGTGGTCTTTAAGACATTCTGTGATAGACAGTTGACTAAACCATCCAGGCCTTTCTCTTCATCTTTTATTAGCAGCTGATGGACCTGAAGAAATTCTTCTTAGTCTCTAAATCCTTTGCTTTTGTTGCATTAGACTTCTGTTAATTGAGCCCTTGATTTATGGCAGTTCAGTTCTACTGTGCATGCCAGATACCTTCTTTCTGTCATCAGTGTATTTCATTAATTGTTTCTATTCTTTGGATGTAATCATTAGCAAATGATAAATGCAGTCAATCCCTAATCCAGAGTTACACAACTCATCTCCCTATAGCCTGAGCAGTCTCCTGTAAGTACAGCTATTACTGTAGCTCTTCAGTTGGTTCTTCCTTCTGCTTTCCCCACATCATCACACTGACTTCCACATAACACCATGTCAGTGACTTCACTGAAATCTATATATATTTGCTTTACTGAAATTCCATTCTCTAAAATCATTGTGTACCTTCACAAAGGAAAATACCAAGTTAATTTGGCACAATCTTTAGTAACTATTTCTCCCATTTACAGGTATTTCTTCTATAAACTGTTGAGTCCTTGTAGGCGATTGAGATCACCCCAATACATTTAGAATCATAGTGGAAATCGATCCACAGAAGTGAATCAGTTTTCTCATTAAAGATAACTACTTCTTTTTTTTTTTTTTTTTTTTTAATATATGGTACTGCCATCCATTTTAGTAAATGCCTTAAAACTTTTACCATTGATCTCAGTTGCTGCACCTCCTTGAGAGCTGAGCTCATTGCCCTTTGGTTTCACCCTGCAGACGATAATTTTTCTTTCCACACCCATTCTCATGAACATCCCTGGTTTTGCCCCTATGTACCTTGTCATTCCCATTACTGATGCTGAGCCAAATACTCAAGTAGTTTGGAGCAGGACCTACATAATTTTTAAGTGCAACCACATCTATATTCAATCAGGTATCCACTTCTATTGTTTATATGGCCAAGGTAGCTTTCACTATTTGCTTGTATTTCATTTGCAGTTTCTACCAAAATCCGACTTTTGATATTTTCATCTTTCTATATGCCTTTTGGTACTTAGAAATATGCCTATATAGAATTCTATGTGTTCCTTGTAGGGTCTCTCTTTCCACATAGTATTAAGAGTTTCTCAGTTAATTGTGAATGGATTCATTTGCTGTAATTTTTCCCCATTAGGATACATAGTTAAGTTCTGGAGCAACAGCTTAAAGGAACTTTAGTTGCCTTCCACAGTTATCTAACTGAACTATTTTGGCTCAATATGTGCTCACGCTGACTATGAATTGCTGACTTATAGTGCATGACCTGCCATTTTAAGATGAGGGTATTTTTCTCTAACTTTGCTGAGAGTCACCTCAAGAGGGCCATTTTCCTGCAATCCCTTCCAGGGGACCTCTTGCCCACCCTCCCCAAACAGCCTGCTCTTGCATTGTGGCTTCTAAACAATATTTTCCCAATTTGCCTCTCATTCACAAACCCTATAATATTCTTGCAGCGGAAATCGAATGATGGCTCTTCTTGTGGACTTCAGCAAGAAGGTATGTGCTTAATTAGACACTGAGAAACATGCTCTGGGAAACAAATGAATTTGAGTTTTCCTTTATTTCCCTGCAGGGCCTTTCCTTTTGCTCATCCCTGCTGACAGGCCACAGCACTAACTCAGCTCCCCTGTGGAGTTAGATAGTTTAGTTAAGCAGCAGGAGACCACAGAGTGAATGGTACCAGAAAAAAAGCAGAAATATAAGCAGGAACGTTTTGGTCGATACAATACATTCTTTGTTGTTTTATCACTGTTGGGTAAAACCAGGCCTCACTTGAGGTATTTTTTAAAATTGCCATACAAAAATCAGAATGCAAAAAATCATGATACCATGATAAATCGCAATGCTGTTACTGAAGAGAAGATCAGTAAGCATTGGGACCTGTTACACTTTAAGATTCACTGCATGGCACTCTCCAAATACAAGGGTTTTTTTCCACCATGGAATAAGCAGGGTTTCCTCTCTAAATGCTCTCAAAATCTGGTCAGGCAGTTGTCAGCACAGAGGCTAGAGCATGTACATACCTGTGCTATCTCCTCGCAGCACAGGTGTGGCCAGAGCTCTGCCGACACATAACTCTATACACACCTTTGTACCATGTCTGGGACACCGCCTCAGGAGTGAGCCCTCAGTCACCAGAGCAGTGACCGAGGTCTCTCGACCTCAAGTCCTCTGGAAAAGGCTGGCAAGGGCCAGGGTGCACAACCTTCTCCCTGGGCCGGCTCATCTTAAGTGCCCGATTCCGGCTCACGCACGAAGCGGTGTCACTAGATGGCGACGGATACCTTCTGTATAATGCAAAATAGCCGTATTTGATCTACGCTCTCTGTATACATTGTCTCCTCCCTTCAGTTACAAATTTCATGAAAATCTAACAAAAAGATACTTAAAACATACAAGCTTTTCCAGTCTGCAGGTAAACACACCATTCCAAACTTCCAACATGTTTGGAAGTTGCTCACTTTTCAATTATTTTGCATACTGAAATGTACATTTGGTGCTTTTTCCTGTTAAAAAAAGTGCACAGGGAAATCTTTCAAAAACATTTCTTGAGCACAATGAAATCTTTTTCCTTCCAGCATTGCCAGGAGAGATCTCATTAAATTTAGAATCTTGTTTTTGAACGTTAGAGCAGAAGATTGCTTCATAAGGGTGGAGACATATATAGAAAGTTTCACTCAGTGTTATCCAAGTGAATGAAATCACTGGAGTCTGGAAATTAAAATAAATCATGAATCTTTCTGGCAACAGAAAATCTTTTCCCAGTGTTCTGAGTCACTTTGGTCTCACCACAGCATTTTAAGCATGTTGAGCTCAGCAGTTTTCTAAAGAGGAATTAAGTTCTTTCCAAGTGATTGATAAACATGAAATACTGGTAGCTAACTCCATGACAGAACTGAATGTGCATTTGTTGATGAGCTACACACACAGATACAAAAACAAAATGCAAGAAGCAGAAGATCATAAAGCTGTTGAAAGTACTCAGATACCATGATGATGAACCTAGTGTGAATACTCACATAGTAAGTGGGTCATCTGCAGTGAGCTGGACTCAGAGGGTGATGGTCAGTAGTACAAAGCCGAGCTGGTGGCCAGTAACTAGCACTCTACTCCAGGGATCAATGCTGGGTCCACTCCTGTTCAGCTTCATTGATGAGCTGGATGATGGGGCACAGGGTACCCTCAGCACATTTGATGATGGCACCAAACTGGGAGGGGTGACTGACACCAGAAGGTCGTGCTGCCATTCAGAGAGACCTCAACAGGCAGGAGAAATGGACTGACAAGAACCTCATTAACTTCAGCAGAGACAAATGTAAAGTTCTGCACTTGGGGAGGATCAACTCCATGCACCAGTGTATGCTGGGATTCACCCAGCTGGAAGGCAGCTTGGCAGAGAAGGAACTGTGGTTCCTGGTGGACCAGTGAATGTGAGTCGGCAACATGTCCTAGCATCAAAGAAGGTGAATAACATCCTGGTCTGCATTAGACAAAGTATTGGCAGCAGATGGTCATTCCCCTCCACTCAATA
Organism: Forpus xanthops; assembly: GCA_032466535.1. Taxonomy (NCBI): domain Eukaryota; kingdom Metazoa; phylum Chordata; class Aves; order Psittaciformes; family Psittacidae; genus Forpus; species Forpus xanthops. Next base: position 5,705 of record JASSUY010040186.1, on the reverse strand, counting down.
CTGGTGAGATCACACCTGGAGTCTTGTGTTCAGGTTTGGGTTCCTCAGAACAAGTCATCCATGGAGAAACTGGAGAGAGCTCAGCAAAGGGCCATACAGGGGATAAATGGACAGGAGCATGTCTCCTGTGAGGAGAGGCTGAGAGAGCTGGGACTATTCAGCCTACAGGAGAGAAAGCTCAGGGAGGGTCTTATTAATGCTTATAAAAGCCAGAAGCAAGGATGCAAAGAGAGTAGAGCCAGGCTCTTTTCAGTGGTGCCTGATGACAGAACCAGAGGCAGTGGATACAAATCCAAACACAGAAAGCTCTGCCTAAACATCAGGAGGCAGATCTGGGTTTTTTACTAAGAGGGTAATGATGCACAGGCACAGGTTGCTCAGAAAGGTGGAGGAGTCTCCATCCTTAGAGATACTCAAAAGCCCTATGCAGTCTTGGGCAATTGTCTCTAGGTGGCCCTGCTTGAGCAGAAGGGTTAGACCAGTTGGCCTCCAGAGGCCCTTCCAACCTCAGCCCTTCTGTGATAAGATTTATTACAATGCTCAATTGTGATGATAATCTTTGAAAAAAGTAATGAATAAATTAATTATACGAATAATAAAGATTGAAGTACATACTTATTCATACATTTTCTAGCCACATGGTATGCTTCAGCACACAATATCCTAGAATTGATCTTGCTCCAGCTTTGAAGCATAAAATATGTTTAAAGATGGCTGTGGCCAAAATGTTAACATTTTTTTGTGTGCAGAAAAGAAGTGGCATATAAATTCATGCCAAAGAAGTATATTTTATACTTCATGACACCAAAGATGTACTTTCAAAGGCAAAATTTAGCTGGAATTTTGCCTGCCCTTCAGGCAGGCTTGTAACTTGGCAAGAAGACCAGTGTACTGAATGAGGGTCTGTCACCCATGATAGTGTCAGTTGTGAACAGCCCTTAAAAATGTTTATAAAGACTTTTAAGTGAATTTACGCATCAATGCCTTCATAAAATTCACTGTTGCTCACAGTTTCTAGAGGGCAGTTGCTGAAGGTGTGTGCAGAGACACTGGCTGTATTTTTGAGTTTGCAAATAAGTCTAAATGGCTAAATTTGTTGTCTCACCACTGACAAGACCAGATATACTCAGAGATATCTTTTATAAATAATAGAAGTTGCAACATTGATTCTTTCAGCAGAACCAGCTGAACAGCTTTGAAATTCACTCTGAAAGTGACATATTATGAAAGACGCATACTTATTCCACTGTGAACGCAATATGTGCACATACAATGCATTGTAATGACAAATTATACTTTCTATTTTGTCAAAGGTTTAGATAAACACTGCCTAACACAACCATGTGTGGGCCTGTTGAACACCTCCTTTGAGAAGTCTGGCAGGCGAGAACTTTCGGGAAGAAACTAAACAAAGCTGCTTATAAACCAGTCTAGTTTTCCACTCATGAAGTTCAATATTTGCTACAAATGTTAACTTCCCACCAGATGCATCAGTCCATCTTAATGTGTTCTTTTCCCTGAGGGATCTTTTGTTCTCACAGGTGTTTCAGTTTGAGACAACTGAAAGGTTTCAAAGTCAAGATTGCAACAGTTTTGCCAAATGAAAACCAAACAATGAAGCAAATTACAGCCATGAGAAACTAACTACAGGGTTGTTCATGCTAAAGAGCTCAAAGAGCCATCAAAACAAGGGTTCTGGTGGCCTTTTTCTCAGGAACCACTTGTCAGAGGGGTGTGTGGAATCACCTGGGTGATATGAGAGCCTTGCTCAGGCTTCTTTTCCTTTGGAGGGATTGCTCCTCATTTCCTCTCATCACATGAGGTAAGAACCTGCTCCATGTCAGAGAAGCAAGGTATCCATGCAGGTACTGAGATCTTGAAAATACTGCTGTGGAAATGGTGCTTTTCCCTTCCTTCTCCATGTGTGTGGAAAAGACAGCACAGACACCAACTGCAGCTGCCCAGGAAAGAAACCTGCAACTGGTCTAATTTCACATTCAGAGGACTTGCTCTTATGGAAAAAATGTCATTTTTGTGGCATTACAATCTATTAATGCTATTTGTGTATAATCACCCAGGGGCCTCTGCTTGGGTGTGGCCTTGAACATCTGGCCAGTGCAAGCTTGGAATCTGATGACTGAGAAGCTCAGGGAAGACCATTATTGACCTGGTATTTAATGGGAAGCTTCTGGCTCAAGCCTTGCTGCTCCTCAGTCTCTAAAACACGAGAAGAGCACTTGCAGTACAAGCATGAATGAGAAGGCAGGATCATGGCCCTTGCTATTCAACCATAGTCTATGGTGACTATTAACCAATAACTTCCTTTGTTCATCCCAGGCACCTTTACTCTTTGTAAAAAATAGCAGATGATTCAGCAGCTCTCAATCTTTTTTTCTGTCTTTCACACACACACACACACACCCACCCACCCATCCTGACCCACACACCCACTGGGAGAGTATGTTGTAGAGAGAAATGATTGCTAGAGTTGCTGGCAGCGAAGTAATGGTGTCAGCAGGGGACAGAAAGTTGGGGTAGAGAACCTGGGGAACAGGCAGACCATAAAAGGGGCTGAGGAAAGAGAAGAAAAGAGGGGAAGGAAGGAGAGAGAAGGGAAGGGAACGAGAGAGAAGGGAAGGGAAGAAGAGGAAAGGAGAGGGAAAG
>JASSUY010040184.1:0-11538 GCA_032466535.1 Forpus xanthops | reverse complement strand
CCCCCCCCACTCTCTTGTGGGAACCAGTTTCCATCCCCAAAACAGCCTAACAAGTGGCACAGAACAAAGCAGTTTGTGCTGTTTAACTCAACAGCATATTGAAATGAATTGAAAATGTTAACTTCTAGCCAGAGCAGGAGCTCCTGCATCCATCCGCACAGGTGCTGAACACACACTCAAGTTACCGAGTTCCTCAGTTAGGAGCAGACATCTGAATTTTCAACCTACGTGACACTGCTGTGACAGTAATGCTGTTTGGCTGCAGAGTGTGTTCCTTACAAAGTGTTCTTCAGATATTTTTATCTATCTGTGCTTAGTTATATATTCCTCAAGTCAAAGCCTTAAATTAAGGAGTCTGGATGCACAGCTAACCCAGATACATACATCTCCCATACATACATGTGCAACACACATGTAAGTCTCACTTCTCAAATTTAAGCCCATTATAAACCCATCAATTCTACAGGTTTTCAGAACTAGGGGAGAGTCAGGTCAGATCTAAGGAAGAAGTTCTTCCCTGTGAGGGTGTTGAGGCACTGGTACAGAGTGCCCAGAGAAGCTGTGGCTGCCCCATCCCTGGCAGTGTTCAAGGCCAGGTTGGAGACGGGCTTGGAGCAACCTGCTCTAGTGGAAGGTGTCCCTGTGCATGGCAGGGGGTTGGAACTAGAGGAGCTTTAAGGTCCCTTCCAACACAAACCAGTCTGGGATTCCATGATTCTATAACTTTTTAAGTATCTCTGGAACTTCCTATACGTGGATAATCTATAGGAGACACTCTCCCATAAGCTATCCTTAGAGAAGGAAAGTGGCTCTTCTCTCAGCACAGAGCAGGCAGATCCCCTTTCAGTGGAAGGATTCCTGAGGAGTTTCTTCTCTCCAGCGCCTTGCTGGCAGAGCTGGGCTTCTGGAAGATGCTGCTGCAATTTCCAGCACCCTGGGACTGGGCACAGCTACATCCAGCTGGGAAAGGAGACTGGCCTGCAGCAGGGACTCTCCCACCACGCTGCCCAGAGTGCATTCAAAGTGAGACTACTCTTCTTCACCCCAGCCAAAAAACCCTCTTATAGCAACAGGCCATGCAGTAAAACACAGCAAGTGAGGTTTGGAAATGGCTGTTTGTGGCAAACTGAAACCAGAAGTCATGCCAGAGTAAGCAGCCAGTGAGGTTTCATAATCCACGTAACATGTCTACCACCTTGAAAACAGAAAGGAACCACACACAAAAACCGCAGAGACTGGAACATGACAGGAACAAGAGGGGTAACACGCTGCTGTCCCACTGTCTGCAGGGTCACACAGGGAAGAACTTCCGCTTATGAGCTCATCTCAATCTCCCCTCTGGCAGATTAAAGCCATTCCCCTCGTCCTGTCCCTACAGGCCCTTGTCCAAAGCCCCTCTCCAGGTTTCCTGTAGCCCCTTTAGGCACTGGAGCTGCTCTAAGGTCTTCCATTCAGGAGCCTTCTCTTCTCCAGGGTGAACCAGCCCAGCTCTCCCAGCCTGGCTCCAGAGCAGAGTTGCTCCAGCCCTTGCAGCATCTCCATGGCCAGTTCCAAGGATCCTCCTTGTTACCCTTCTTAAAAATGGGCTGACATTTCCCTTTTTCCAGTCACTGGGACTGCCACAACCTTTCAAGTATGACTGAGACTGGCTTGGCAACTACATCTGCCAACTCCCTGGGTACTCTGGGATGGATCTCGTTGAGTCCTATGTTCAGTGTCCTCAAGCCATCCTGAATCTGATCTTCACTGATAGAGGTTCAGGGGCTTGAGAGATACGGGAAGAGTGATTACCACTGAAAACTGAGGCAGAGAATCACTGAGCACCTCAGCTTTCTCCATGTCTCTCCTGAATAACAGGAATTGTGCTGAGAGCACAAGAGTTGCCAAGTACAATGAGTCCAATAAGTGGTAAACACACTTTCTCCTTGTGAAGAATGCCTTACAGGTTCAACACTGTTTCCTGTTTCTGCTGTTTTGAGACACCTATTTAAACTTGAGGAATGTATGAGTACTAAAATATTAGACACTAGACATCACTACTAAGATTAAGGAGCCTTAGAGCAACCTGCTCTAGTAGAAGGTGTACCTGTGGCAGGGGGATGGAACTGGACAAGCTTTCAGCCCCTTTTGTCACAAACCAGTCTGTGATTCTATGAAGAAAGTTAAGGAATACAAGGCACAGTAGAAGGGACAGATGCAGAAACAGGACTATGAAAGACTATCTTACTTTAACAAGTTGTGGTACTGCACACCATAATGAAGAAAAAAACAGGAAATTTTATCAAATCAGAGGAATCAGAGGCATTTGATGGCAAAAAGCGCCAAACAAACAACAAAAATAATAATAAAAAGGGTGCAGATTTCCAGGACAAGAGATCACAAAGTGAATGGTAACTGCCAGCTTCAAGCATTTGCAACTACCAAGCATTAATCAGAGTTCTGGTCTCTGGTTTTAGGCTCTGGTTGATGCAGTCTCTGAGCAGGGCTCTCTCAGGCCTTTCAAACAGTGTGAATGGAAGGCTCCCAAAGCCAAAAGCCACATTGTACTCCCTGCTGCAAAGGCTGCTTTGGACACGGAAGCATTAAACAGACCCATGTAGGGAAGTCAGTAGTAAGAGGTGTGGAAGCAAAGCACACCCTGCTCACCACAAGCCACTCGGTCACCATCAAGGCTGTTGTGTGTGCAGTTGTTACTCAATGAGAACGAAAGCAGAAGACAGAAGAGAATCTCTCATAGATCTCACTATTTGCTGGTGAGAGCAGGAGAAGGAACATCCCATCTCTGCTGAATAATTCTGTGGTCTGCATTATTTCCTCCTGTGGAATTGCAGAACCTTCTTACAGAGCTCAGCTTGGTTTTTATGTCCTGTCAGTGTGAACCGCCTTCTGCACTCATTCCTTCATTCTTGTTAAGCAGGTTCCAGTCCTCAATAGTAGATCCTCAGTGATCACCTTGGACCCCCTAAATCTTACCAACAAGAAGAATATCATGACCATGTTCAACATGTAACAAGCTACCACCAAGACACCTATACTGGTATGGCAGCAAAGAGAAGGGAACCCAACAAAGGAATCCCAGAATCATTCAGATTGGAAGGGCTCTCTGGAGGTTACCCAGCCCGACCGCCTGCCAAGGCAGGGCCACCGAGAGCAGATCACACAGGAACGCATCCTGTCAGGTTTGGAATGACTCCCGAGAGGAAGGCTTCACAACCCTCCTAGGCAGCCTGTTCCAGTGCTCTGCCACCCTCAATGGAAAGAAGTTCTCATATTGAGGTGAAACTTGGTTTTGACCATTGCTCCTCATCTTGTCACTGGGCAACACTGAAAATACTCTGTTACCATCCTCCTGGCACCTACCCTTAAGATACTGATCTGCATTGATGAGATCCCCTATCACACTCAATATAAAGCCACAGCCAAAGAGGTAAAAATCCCACAAAACTGTCAAACCAACCAGGTTGGAAAAGCCCTTTAAGTTCATCCACTCCAACCAATCCCCAGCACTACAAGGCCACCACTAACCCGTGACACTGAGGGCCTCGGCTACACAGTGCGTGAGCACTTGCAGGGACAGTGACTCCAGCACTGCCCTGGGCAGCCTCTTCCAGTGCCTCAGCACCCATTGGGGAAGGAACTGTTCCTCATCTCCATCTAACCCTGCCCTGGTGCAGCTTGAGGACGTTTCCTCTGTCCCATCCCTTGTTCCTTGGGAGCAGAGCCCAGCCCCCTCCTGGCTCCATCCTCCTGTCAGGCAGTTATAGGGAGCAATAAGGTCCCCCCTGAGCCTTCTCTTCTCCAGACTGAACCCACACGTCCCTCAGCCATTTCCCATTACACTTGTGCTCTAGGAGATACACAGTTAATGGAGAGATACATCAGAAAGCAGAATGGAAAAACAGCTTGTCATGGGTTCAGCAGCAGCAGTCATTTTTCTGCTGCTGCTGAACCCATGACACAGCTCTCTAAGGTTTATAGAAGTCTTGTAATTAAACATATACCAACTCATGTATGGTCACATAACAGCTCCTACTGCCCTTCCTTACACCTTCTTAGTATTTACAGTTACCTATCCTATGTCCAGAAAAGCATTACACTCCATGAGACTTCAACATACTCTGAGTTTCAGGGATGTAACAGTAACAAAGCCAAGTGAAGGAGTGTTTGCAGCAGCTGCCCAACTTCAAGTACTAAAGGGATGAGAACACAGTCAGGAGTTGCAGTTTTAAGTATCTTTAATAGGAGCATCAAACTGCTGTATTTCAACAAACTCGGGCTGAGATGATGAAATACACTATTCCAACATTAGTACAAGGATAGCAGTTTTCATTTTGACAGTTTTCCATGCTGAAGTGAAATAACTTGTGTTAGAACTGGATGATCTTAAGGTCCTTTCCAACCCAAACCATTCTGTGATTCTATAAGAGGGAAACATTTCTCAACTGAAGAATGCCCATTTTCCCCTCCCAAGTTGTCATTAAATGAAAAGTTAGGGATAGTCTTTTGATTTAACTTTTTATAGAGCTTCAAGGATGGGTCTTCAGCGCTCAGCGCATCAAATGTCATGAGTTCCCCAACTATCCTTCTGCTTACCCTGCAACTAAACTACCACTACTTGGCATCAATGTACTCTAGAAAGGGAAACTTCAGTTTCCAGACACACTGGATGCAGTTTTGGTTTTCCTACCCTTAATGCAGGGCTGAGAAGGAAAGGGAAGCATTTATGAACTCCATAGGCAAGAAGCCAAGCAGAGCCCAAGCCTCAGCTTCCAACTAATGACAATCTTCCCTTCTGCAAGTGAAGAGGCTTTCTTGACACAGAGTCACTTCTCTGGTTGGGATTTCTTAATTTCTTGAACCTTCTCAGAAAAAGCAAAAGTAAAATGTCTAAAACAGCACTGAGATGCCTTCAGGATGCAGGAAGCAACATGCTATGTCTGTCTTGGGTGAGAACAGCCCCCTCCCAGAAGCACAGGACCCAGTGCTGTGAAGCAGGGTAGGAATGAGCTTTTCCTGATAAATTGCCTCAACCTTCTCTCATCATTTCATCACAGATAACCTCAAGTGTCACCTGAAATCTCATGTTTGATGGTTATCAGTGAATACATCCTACAAATATACTACAGAAGAGAAGCTGAGTGGAAACCTCAGAGTAGCTTCCACTGTTTGAAGGAGGCTACAAGGATGCTTGGAGATGGACTCTCCATCAGAGACTGTATAGACAGGACAAGGGGCGATGGGTTCAAGCTGAAACAGAGGAAGTTCATGTTGGATCTAAGGAAGAAATTCTTCCCTGTGAGAGTGCTGAGGCGCTAGCACAGGGTGCCCAGGGAAGCTGTGGCTGCCCCATCCCTGGCACTGTTCAAGGCTCCAGGGGCTTGGAGCAACCTGCTCTAGTGGAAGGTGTCCCTGCCCATGGCAGGGGTTGGAACTGGATGATCTTAAGGTCCTTTCCAACCCAAGCCACTTTATGATTAATCTTTTTAAATCTATTTGAGCTTGGCATCAAAAGTATTCCCTGACCTTAAACCACACCATAGTTTCAAATTATTTGGAAAAGTACTTTTTAAAGCAGCTGGATGGAATTCCCTGTGTGTCACTCCTCCTCCCAGACACACTGAGTTACAAAACACCACGTCCTCACATTCACTTTCCCTCTCTCAGACATGGAAAGGGATAAAAACCCCTTCAAGTCACACCAGTCAGTCCTGAAGAAGTACTGACCTATTGAAAGCAGAAGGGGTAAAGCATGAGTATAAAGACAACACTGATCACAATGTGCAGTGAACACAGTGGTTTAGCTGTCTACAATGATTACATTGTGTTAAACTTATTGCTTCTGGTTAAAAGAAATCCACAAGGACTGTATAAGTTACAGAGCAGGATAAGCTGAAAACTTCAAGCTGGGCACAGCAGATGAATTAAGAGGAAGCTGCTCTGAAATGTGAAATTGGAAAGCTGCTAACGTTTCTTTTTCTGTAAATAAGAAGTCCCAGCCTTTGTTCTGATCTCATCTCTACACTAAAAGTCAGAATCTTAATAAAACTTATTTTAAAAGGGTGCAAACAAAAAGGCACATTTGGTAAAAGTGAGAACTTTCTCTTAAAGATGATGGGTAAATTAGTTAGATACATCAATGAAGAGAACAGACACATCAGTGCTTTGGAGACCGCAACTTAACAGTTATAATTCAAAAGTAAAATGAGAAAATTCACAGTACTATATTCAACCATTTAGCTGTCACTCTTGCACCTACTTTATACCACAAACATCATTCCCAACACTGTGTGCTTACTCTCCCATATTGAAGTTCCCAGTTCTGCAGACCTGGGGAAGTCTCGAGCTGCAGAAGGATGTTACAGGGATTACCAGCTGTGAACAGCTCAAAATAAGCCTTTTGTAAGTGGGTATTTCTTCACCAAGCTGCCATCCCCACCACCAGCCTGCTCTTATTTGTAGCCAAGGCAGAGCTTGTCTGAGATAGCAAGAGGCTGCTCAGAGCTCTGTAGATCCTCCAAACAATCCCCCTCACACAGCTTCTCAAGTTGCACTTTCCTTCCTTACCCAACAAGTAAAACAGAGCTAAATCAGAATATGAGAACATGAGGATAAACATGGTGGGGTCAGGGTTCAGATTCCTGCTGCTCTAGATAACTCCTGCTATTTTTCTCTTAAAGCAGTTTCTAGCTCTTGTATTTGGAAAGAAGAAAATTCAGTGTGCTCATTACAACAGTGCTTATGCCTCTTGTCCAGGCTGCAAGTGGCGTTCAGTAGGGGAAAAGGCAGCAAGAAACACCGAATGCTGCTGACATCCAGCAAAGCAGGAGCCAGAGATCTCCGTGTCCCAGCAGGAGCCCTAGCTGCTCACCAGGCCTGGAAGCCCAGAGTGGTTTGTAGGGACTGCTCTGTCCATGGGGATTAGGCATGGAATCATGGACAGGTTTCAGCTGACGGGGCCTTAAAGCTTCTCCAGTTCCAATCCCTGCCATGCACAGGGACACCTTCCACTAGAGCAGGTTGCTCCAAGCCCCTGTCTCCAACCTGGCCTTGAACACTGCCACATATGGGACAGCCACAGGTTCTCTGGGTACCTTCTGCCAGCGCCTCAGCACCCTCATTGTAAAGAATTTCTTCCTCGCATCCAGCCTGAATCTCCTCTGTCAGTTCAAAACCACCACCCTCGTCCTGTCATAACAGGCCCTGCTAAAAAGACTCTCCCCACTCTTCTGAGAGACCCCTTTTAAGAACTGAAAAGCCACAACAAGGTCTCCCCAGAGCCTTCTCTGCTTGAGGCTGAACAAGCCCAGCTCTCAGCCTTTCCTCACAGGAAAAGTGCTCCATGATCTGAAGATTTTTGTGGCCTCCTCTGGCCCTCTTCAACAGGTCCATGTCCTTCTTGTACTGAGGACTCCAGAGCTGGATGTAAGAACATGTTGCTGTTTCTGAATATTAACAGCTTTCTGGAGAGCATTTCTAAATGGGAACATGCAGAATTAAAGTGTCACTCAAACACCTGCTGTTTGCCAACAATGCACATCAGGAATGTCTGAATATTTAGAATGTATGTGGAGGCTCCAGTCAAGCAGCACAACACCACACAAGGCAATCCCTGGCTGCACACTGGGGCTGGAGAGATGGTCAACAGAAATGTAAGAAACCAGTAATATTGCCCCTTACTGTGCATGTTCTGAGGTAATCTGTGCTCTTCACCTTCCTCCTTGTATGAGCAGAATGCTCAAAGTCTCCTCGTTCCTCCGCGAGGCCTGTAATGATTGCGTTCCCTGACTGCATACCATTCTTTCAATGATCCAGCAACCACTTACAAGGGACAAGAAACCTGGAGAAGGGCTTTGGACAAGGGCCTGCAGGGACAGGACAAGGGGAATGGCTTTAACCTGACAGAGAGGAGGCTGACATGAACTCTTAGGCAGAAGCTCTTCCCTGTGAGGGTGCTGAGGCACTGGCACAGGGTGCCCAGAGAAGCTGTGGCTGCCCCATCCCTGGCAGTATTCAAGGTCAGGTTGGATGGGGCTTTGGAGCAACCTGCTTTAGTGGAAGTTGTCCCTACCCATGGCAGGGGGTTGAGCCTGGAGGAGCTTTAAGGTCCCTTCCAACACAAATCAGTCTGGGATTCTATGATTTTTCACTCTGTGGCCTGGATTTTATCCAACAATTCTGCTAGGGGAAAGTATGAAGTGGCTTTTTAGAGCCTTCAGCTGGGCACCATTAAGTCCGGTCCAGAGGTCTCTACCTGTTCTAGGAAAAGTCAGGAGGCATCCGCCAAAGTAACAGGTGATCAAAATTCATGTTTTAAAGTTTCATGTGTCCATTCCAAATTTGAATATTTAAAATACATGGTTCAAATTTCACATATCACAAAACTCACAGGGCCCTGCAACACATCCTTGGCTGCTGTAACAGAAATAACACCATCACAGAGCTTCTCTTGCTTCTCCTAGATCTCTGGTGAACTTCTCACTGAATCACAGGTCTCCCCTTAAGGAGCCTTCTCTTCTCCAGGCTGACCCAGCCCTGATCTCTCAGCCTGGTTCCAGAGCAGGGCTCCTCCAGTCCTCGCAGCATCTCTGTAGCCTCCTCTAGCCTCGCTCCAGCAGCTCCACATCCCTCTTGTACTGCTGCCCCAGAGCTGGATCAGGACTGCAGGAGGGGTGTTCCCCAGAGCACAGCAGAGGGGACAATCCCTCTCTTACCTCACACTCTGGTGGTGCAGCCCAGCACACAGAGGGTTCTGGGCTCAAGAGCACACTGAAGCCAGGTCATGAGGAGCTTCTCACCAAACACGCCAAGTCCTCCTCCTCCGGCTGGTCCATCCTGTCTCCCCCAGCCTGTGTTTACGCTGGGATTGCCCTGACCCAGGGGCAGAACTTTGCACTTGGCTTTGTTCAACTTCATGACGTTCACACACTCCCACTTCTCCAGGTCCCTCTAGATTCCATCCCTTTCCTCCAATGTGACACTGCACCACACAACTCAGTGTCATCACAAACTTGCTCAGAGTGCTCAGTCCCAGTATCTGTATCATGACAAAGATGTTGAACAAGATCAGTCCCAACACTGACACCTGAGGAACAGCACTTGTCACCGGTCTCAACTTGAACATTGAGCCACTGACCACAATTCTTTGAGTGTGACCATCCAGCCAGAATCTTATCCACCAGGAGGTGCATCAGATTTTGTCTTCCTCTTCATACCTGGATTCTATATTTGTGCTGTTTTGCCCAGGATTATCCCTGCAGTCAGTCCTGTAGGTAGCAGAGACTAACCTGAGCCTCACTGACTACAGGCACACATACAAGACATCCACAGCATTTTCCACCCTTTCAGAATGCTCCCTGTATTCCAAGCCCAGTAAAACGGAAAGTGGATGCCAGCAACCCCCCAGACAACTCCTGCTGGAAACTGGGAGGAAAATACCAACATTTACTGATTTATTGTTTTTATTTAAGCCTATTTAAGACCATTCCTGATAAAATAAAACATTTAACATTTTCCACTTACTTACTAAGTGGAACCACATGGAAATGCTGAGAGAAGTACATTATCCTACTTGTTTCCATCAAGAAAGGAATCCTGAGTCTTTCTGACTTTCCTGTATCATCCCTTCTGTTATAAATACTAAAGGACAAACAGAACTTCAGCAGCTACACCACAACTGAGGAGTCTTCCCTAGGTCCTGTTTAATGCAGTCTGGCACTTTCGTCTTGACAGCCAGGATTCCTGATGTGAATTTTAAGATTATATTATGCTTTTCCTCCCCTAAGTTTTAATACAAAATCTTTTATTTCCCCTGTAAGAACAAGTAGTTTTCAGCTTTGTCATACAGAGAAAGAGATAAAAAAATAATAGAATCAAGATATGGTTTGTGTTGGAAGGGACCTTAAAGCTCCTTCAGTTCCAACCCCCTGCCATGGGCAGGGACAACTTCCACTACAGCAGATTGCTCCAAGCCCTGTCCAACCTGGTCTTGAACACTACCAAGGATGGGGCAGCCACAGCTTCTCTGGGCACCCTGTGCTAGGGCCTCAGCACCCTCACAGGGAAGAGCTTCTGCCTAAGAGCTCATCTCAGTCTCCCTTCTGGCAGGTAAAAGCCATTCCCCGTTGGTTTTGGGTTTCATCTAAACCAGGAGCTTTCTGTGTCCAGTCAACATCTGCAGCTTCCTCTGGACATCAGGAACTCTCTTACTGTCCACCAGTTCTAAAGCCAGGCTGCCCTTCTGCCTCTTGCTCATCCGACCTGTATCCTACACTCTTCTGCATCACAAGTTTCTTTCCTGCTGTATTTTCACACATTCTCACTCTTCTGCCTGCCCTATCCCACATTCTGGGAACCTCTTCCCCCAGATATGCTCAGATGATCCCAGAAGGAGCCACTTCCCCTCCTTCCAGAGGGCTCTACCTGACCTGAGCGCCACAGCCAGGACACAGCAGACAATCAGCCCTCCTATGATGCAACAGTGGTCCTTTTGAAGAACCGGGACATTTTAACATACAAATAGAACAGATTCTGATCCTGGAATGATCTCCAAGATATTGTCAAGGATCTCAGCACAGAGCTGCAGCCAAAGAGGCAGAAGTAATCACAGAATTGTCAAATCAACCAGGACAGAAAAGCCCTTTAAGCTCATCCACTCCAACCATTACCCAGCACTGACAAGGCCATCACTAACCCATGGCACTGAGGGCTTCAGCTACACAGTGTGTGAGCACTTGCAGGGACAGTGACTCCAGCACTGCCCTGGGCAGCCTCTTCCAGTGCCTGAGCACCCTTGGGGGAAGGAATTGTTCCTCATCTCCATCTAACCCTGTCCTGGTGCAGCTTGAGGCGGTTTCCTCTCATCCCATCCCTTGTTCCTTGGGAGCAGAGCCCAGCTCCCTCCTGGCTCCATCCTCCTGTCAGGCAGTTGTAGAGCAATAAGGTCCCCTCTGAGCCTCCTCTTCTCCAGACTAAACCCCGCAGGTCCCTCAGCCGTTCCACATCACACTGTGCTTCAGGCCCTGCACCAGCTCCATTGGCCTTCTCTGGCCCCACTCCAGTATGTCAGAAGTCATTCCAAGACAGATCAAGCAAGTAAACAGGAGGCATGACATCACCGAGTATCACACATTGCATCTCACTGCTTGAGGTCTGCTTTGCTTCTCTCAGAAGAGACAGCAGAGCTCAAAAAGTGCAGCTGGTCTGATCAGCTTCTCTTTAGAGACTGAGCAGAACATGAAGCAGCCCAGCTTCTAACGGAAGATGCATTAAACTTGCCTTGATTCATGACTACAGCTCAGAAGAAAAGGAGATACAGCAGAAAGCATGAATGGTATTAAGGAGGTGAATAGTTATTTACAGCCCCCAGTAAACCCAAGAACAGGGACACCTCAAAGTTATTAGGCAGCCAAGAAATGCCATAGATGGTTATGGAGTCCAAAAGCTCAGCTGAGCTCAAGACCCCAGCTCGTTGCACCAGTTTGTATCAAACAGGTTTATAAAGGACCCTCAAAGGTTCTACAGCCAGAATGTTTCAGGCAG
>JASSUY010040182.1:0-37333 GCA_032466535.1 Forpus xanthops | reverse complement strand
ACTAAATGGAGTTGTTATTGAACAACTTGGTCTTGGAGAAATACTTTAAAACAAGGCTGATGTAGCACTTTGGGGCAAACATAACTGCTGCTGTTGAGCACAGCTGCGTAAATGCACTTGAACTGCTCTGGCAGGTTCAGTGGGGCTGGCCAAGGCACCCTAAGGAGGGAAAACAACCGCTCTGGGTCCGTGCTGTGCTCACCTCAGTGCTGTAGGGCAGGCGGGATATCACCTCTGGCGCCATCCAGTACGGTGTCCCGACCAGTGACTTCCTCCTGGGGACCTCCTTTGACACTTGGGCACAGAACCCAAAATCAGACAATTTTATCTGGAAAGTACAGAAGGAGAAAAAGCCCCTTTTGAATAACCAGGTAAAACCTTTGAGAGACATCTCCAGCTGCAGCTGGGGGGATAGGGATGGAGCTGCCATGTTTCCCTGGGACAGGACAGCAGTGTGGCTCTGAAGTGTGGTTGGAGACGGCAACAGAGCCCAGGAAAACGCAGCTCAAACAAAGGCCAGGGAAAGATGTAAGAGCGAGCAGCTTGTTGCTAAGATTGCCTGTCACAGCTCATTGCCTCTCCACCAGCAGAAGATGTGGAGGTGATAAATGGCCTATCATGTTTAAAAAACAGAAGGAAAGCAAAAAAATCCTGAAGTTACAGTGTTTCATAATGAATCTACTATTGCACACATATATATATATTTGTGTAGTCTAGGTATATTTACTATATGCAATAATACACATATTTCAAGCAATACATACCACTCCTATTATTTGCATGAAGTGCATGATCCATGACTAGGCCAGAAACCAGACTGAACAAGTGGTGTTCACCCCTTTTTCCTTTACCACAGACAGTAGGATCTACCACTCACAGAAATCAACGCACCTGCCAACGTGTTTTCAGGACCAGGACCTCACACTGTACTATCACTAAAGAAACCACCTTCTGTATGGAGCAAGAGAGCTAATCTGGGGAGGGAGAGCAGGGAAGTACAAGACTCTTCCAAAGTGGTTGTAGGAGATAAAGGCACCTGCTCCTTTTGCTTGGGAACACGGGAATTAAAGGCAGTTCTGTCCTTGAGCAGCTGTGGCAGTGACCTGAAATAGCAGTAACTGGATACAGGAGCACTCTGGAGAGCAGCTCCCGCTGCATCATGTGCCTGCTCATGCTTCTATGCCAGCTTTTTTTTCCTTACAACAAAATGGATGGAAATGATCACCTCCTCCTCCCTGTCACTGCACAACACCAAGGTGAAACTCCTCCAACCCCAACCCAAACACGCTGAGTGCCGGTGGCATCACCCCCTTCCAGGAACAGCTGGCTCCTTAAGGTTGAAGTATTGTGGGTTTTCACCCCAAGTATTTGTTTGGAGGCCTAGAAGCTTTCATAAGGGCTTTTGTGGCCAACCCTAGCCACAAGCCTAACTCTCAGCTATCCAACAGTGACCATAAGCCATGTGTCTGACCATGTAGTTGATGCCTGGGGATATGCTGTGAGCCCAGACAGCCCCAGGACAAGTGGGAAGTTGCATAAATCCCAGTATTGTGTGGATCAGCATCTCATTATCAGCCCTGACTTGTTTTCTTTTAGATTCAATACAGACATTGCTTTTCATAAAGCTAAGGGTATTATTTTGAACAGAATTATGTTAAAATGATTGTTGGTATTTCTAAAACAAAGCCAATAACAGCCAAGTTCTCCATGCTAAATGTATTTCTCAGTTCACAGGGTGAAGAATGGCAAAAATGATGTGTATTTTGGAAGCAGAGCCTAACCTGCTTTTGTAGGAGCACAAGAGGTTTTTGCACGTCTACTGCTCATTCGAGTACATAAAAGAAGAGGATTTTCTAAGAAAAGGTAATTGCACCACACAGCCATGAAGAAATCTGCAATGCAGATAATCAGTAGTGGAGTAATGAGGGTAATGAGGCACTGTATGCAGATCCCAAGAGCAGATCAGATGCAAATTCAGCAACACGGACTGAAACTGCAACTGAGCAACTCCTACACACATGGAGTTTTCTTCCACCAAAAGGATTGGCAGGAAGAAAATCCCTCTCCCTTGGTGGAATGGGAATCAAGTTATACAGACAGGGCCTTGACAGAGAATCTGACCAGGCCTGGAAGCCAAGGGCTTTACCTGCTTAAGGGGAAGGTCCAGATTTGGATCCAGACTGACTGTGAGCTCTTGGGCTCAGCTGAACTCACTAAGCCTTGCTTTACACAGGTGTGTCAGGTCAGTGGAACAACACTGACAGCCCGGCTTATGGGACTCACTGGCCATGAGTGCACTGGTTTGCACCAAATTATCCCAGCAGGGCCACAAGGTGAGATGCAAAGTGGTGCCTGACTCCAGCAGAAATTAGGGTCTTCTCCTTAAGAGTGATTTGCCTCCCTCCACCTGAGCCTTTGGGTGCCCCAAGTTTTAGGTGCCTCAGGTTTTATGGCTGTGTACACCCAGCAATACCACTGTCCAAACCCACCTTTATCTTTGTAAGGAAATAGTACTTTCTTTGGGACCAAACACTGCTGAAGCACTGAATCTTTTTTGTGTGCAAACTTTAGTTTGCTTATTGAGTAGCTCATAGGCAGCATTTTCTCTCCCTCTTCTGCTCACTCATTAACACCACAAAGAAAAAACAATTTACTGACAGCAGCATCCCACCCAAGGAAATGGAAGTATGGCACAGGTATTACCATGCATCTTGTAAGTATGGTATACGGTAAAGCTAATCTCACCATCAGGGGAGTGTTTAGCAGTAATGGAGCTTATTTTCTATTCATATAGATCGATGTTAGCCTCCTAACTAGCCTGGGAAAACAGCAGATGTATAAAAGCTTGCTAACTAAAGGATAACTAAACACAGTGAACAGAAAATACTTTGGAGAGGCACCAGAGGAGGAGTGTTCAACACAAAAGATCTCCTGTCACCCAACTATCACCCATGTAGCACGGTTTCTTCTGCCACTGCCTTTTGATGGCTCTGATGCCCTACAGGCACCAGCGTGGATGTCCATCACCAGCCAGGCAGGTTCAGTTCTCTACAAAGGTCTAACAGGTCGTATCCCTTGGTTTCACACACCTGGATGAACATGCTCAGCTTTTTCACGCCAGCCCCAAGAGATGGCAAGGGAAACTTTGAGCACTCACCCTTCCATCGCTTGTGAGGAGGATGGAGTCGCTTTTGATGTCACGGTGGATGACACCTTGGTTGTGCAGGTAGGACAGGGCTCTCAGGACAGACAGGCAGACTGTGGCTATCTGCTCCTCGTTCATCCTGGAATGGCAAGGTGGAAAAATGAGCTGAGTGTTAAGGAAGACAGTCGGAAAGTGGAGCTGGGGGAAACAGGCATAATGGCCCCTTCACAGCCAGCCAGGAGATCTTTCAGGCAATGGCTCTGCAGGGTGATCCTTTGGTCCTGCTTCTGTCCAAAAAGGGGAGATGAGAGGTGAGGAACAGCTTTGCAGCAAGGTGTGGGAAAGTCTCCCTGCAGCACTAGAACAGCACAGAATACTGCATGATGCAGCCTGTTACAGTGAGCCTGTCTCCTTTGGGAAATAATGGAAATGCCTTATTTACAGTAAACTCACTGCTTGCCAAGGAGGGCAAATCACTGCTAGGATGGGAACAGGCATGGAATAAATATGAGGAAAAACACTCTTACTTGTGCAGGCAAAACATCAGCCCCAGGTGTAGCTCTTGAGAGCCTTTCTTTGCTTTCACACTTTCTATAAAAGCATTCAGGGTATTTCAGCAGAATGATAAACAGCAAGAGTCCTCAATTCTGTGTATGGGTGCAAAACCCCATCCTGGAAGAAGCCATGTGCTACAGCATGATGGTGATGGCTGGCATGGGTTGTGCACCTGGGTACCACTGCTCCATCTCTGGATCACAGAATCATAGAATAAATCTGGTTGGAAAAGACCTTTAAGCTCAAGTCCAACCATTCCCCAGCACTACCAAGGCCACCACTAACCCATGGCACTGAGGGCCTCATCTACACAGTGTGTGAACACTTGCAGGGACGGTGACTCCACCAGGAGGCAGCTTGTTCCAATGCCTGAGCACCCCTTGGGGAAAGAACTGTTCCTAATATGCAGCCTAAACCTCCCCTGGTGCAGTTGGATGTCCAGCTGCAAGGAGACTTCTGCTGTAACTTTGTGTGCCTTTTGCAGCATTTTAACAAAATCTTTGAGAGAAGGTCATGAAATGTAAAAAAAAAAGCCCAGAAGATTAAGGAAAGACTGTATTTGAGTTCAGAGATGACAGCTCTTAAGAAGTGGTGTTCTGGGAACATCTGTTTGTGGTTAAACTCCTGTCACAAGTATCTAAGATAGAGCTTTGAACGTTTCAGGGAGCAGGAGTTAACAAATGACTTGCAATATTGTGATTTATTTCAGCACATCAGCTAAGGCAACACTAAAAAATAAACCTCCATGTTACAGCTCTGCTTTTGCTAGGATCTAAATGCATCATTAAGTATGAGACAAGGCAGGTTTTCTAATGTACCATTCCTTGCTTTTCTCCTCTCTCCCCACAATACTCTCCCACTGGTTTAGCATGGAAATTTTTTTTTTATTCAAGAGGAAGAAATTAAACAAAGAATTCCTCTTTCCCACCTCATTTTATCCTACGTAGCAGGAAAAGATGAGTGAAGAGCAGATGTAAAGTGGGCTGTAAAATCTAATGTCTCCACTCAGAAGAGAAAGGAGGGTTCCAGACAGTACAGCTTTTTTGCTGGCAAATCACCCTCATTAAAGGCATACTATTAACTCAAATATAGGAATGAGCTCTACCGTAAACACAAATATTCGGATAGAAGAATCCTCTTCCCATTATGTTTTAGGCTTGGTTTGCTGTTACCATTTCTGATAGTGTGGTTATACAGTATGGTGAGACATCACCCTTAGAACTGATGTAGTTATGACAGCAAAACCAACAATACGGATCTCCAATCAGGGTCAGGAAGATTTTTTTTTGCCATTTTAGGAAGTGTTGCTGCTAAATTACCTCCTGAAGAGTGAGTAAATCCCCATCTACCAGCAAGTCCTGACAGATATTTCTCTCCTTTCTATTTAATAAATGCTGGTACTGACAGGAATTCATCTGCACAGGCAGACTTACGCTGGTAAAGTGAGCATAACACAGGATGTGTATAATATATATGTAAGAAGAAGGCTGCTCTAAGAAGGCAGCCGCTGTATGAAGACCTCATAGCATCCTTCCAGTATCTGAAGGGGGCCTACAATGATACTGGAGAGAGACTTCATAAGGGATTGCAGCGACAGGACAAGGGGGGATGGGTTCAAATTTAAACAGGGGAAACTCAGGTTGGATATAAGGAAGAAGTTCTTTACTGTGTGGGTGCTGAGGCATTGGCACAGGGTACCCAGAGAAGCTGCGGCTGCTCCATCCCTGGCAGCGTCCAAGGCCCAGTTGGACAGGGCTTGGAGCAACCTGCTTTAGTGGAAGGAGGGGGCTGGAACTGGATGATCTTTAAGTCCTTTCCAACTCAAACCATTCTATGACTCTAAATACACACATGTATATATATAATTATACACATGTTTACATAAGTGTATTTATGTATATGTATTTTTCAAGCATGTATGTTGTATATACTTTTATGTTTGTATATATGCATTTTGTATGTATATACAAAAAATAATATATACATGTATGAAAGCAGATATGTAGAGCCAGCAGGTACCCAGCTTCCGCCACCAGGAGGTGAGCCTGGAGGGCACAGGCTGGAGGCATCCATGAAGGAAACCACAGGATCTCTCTCCTGCCTGGCTCCTGCTGTGGGCTTTATCCTACCCAACCCACCTCGTATGAGTCACTATGTCTGTCAAAGCGCCGCCCTCCAGAAACTCCATGACAACCCACAGCTCATCACCAACAAGGTAACTGTTGTACATGTCAACCACGTTCTCATGATGGTAATCTCTCATGATTACAACCTGTGAGGAAGAAAGAAAAGCTATGTGAGTTCCTACAGCATGATCTGACACTTGTTCTGACCTTCTTTTTCACTGTACTTTCCTCTTTGTGCTTAGTAAAGGTGCTGCTATGAATCACATCCTCCCTAATCCTTGTGCCAATGCAGAAACAAAATCAATTTATTTACATAAAAGTAACAGCCATCATAAATGAATTAGGAAGAATCTTTAGTTGCTGCAGTGTAAGCAGTAGACAACTGGGTTGGCTTTTTGAGACTACAGGGACAGGACTGTTTATTTCATTGTTTTTTATTGCCAGTTGCTTGCAGTACAACAGATATGTTTTACCTAATCAATTGTTCAACCCATCAAAGTCATCTCCATCATGAATCAAACAGTACATGGCACAGAGTATCAACAGAATGCCGGTAATACATTGATAAGATGCTCAAATCCCACATCTAAAAGGGACTGCACAAAGTTAGAACCACAGTAATGGCAGCCCAGTCAAGGCGGTGACCATGACCATGCTGTACTGAGGGGTGTCAGAAAGGTGATCAGCAGAGAAAACACCAGCCAGCCAGGGAAGGCTTCATTACAGGCAGAGGAATCTCAGCACTGCTGAAAAGAAATTTCAGATGACACGAGTGACTGGAGCATGTCAGACAAGCAGCCTGGTCCTGCACAGCATGTAGGAATTGCTTCAAGATGCTACCGTTCAAGGGATGCTTGGTTAGAGCTACCTCAAGGCAATCCAGAGCACTCCTCCAGCAGAGGCAAAGCCAAGCCAAAATACTCAGAACAGTCATGGACTATGTGAAAAACTGCCTGAAGTTTGTTAAGAAACAGTATTTTTATTAGAAATCGCTAAGTTTTTAAAGGTTTTAAAGAAAACTCTGTCCTGTTCTGAGGGAAGATCCTGTTATAGTTGAAATACAGGAAACAAATGCTAGAACCAAAAGGTCAGTTCTCACAAGAGGTTTCCCTGGGGACCTGCAGTGGGTTTTGGTGTTGATCAGCATATTCACAAGTGGTCTCAAAAAGGGAGCAGAGAACACACACCTTTAGCTTCTTTAAGGGAGTAAGAAGTAAAAAAAAAGGAGAAGTCCTTTGAGTTGCAGAAGGAACTCTCAGCACCAAAAAACTGGACAAAAAAATGGCCACTGAAAACCAGTGTTTCATGTTTAAAATTACATGCATGGGGAAAACAATCTTTCATAAGCAGCTGGGGGCACTGAACTGGCTGCAACCACCTGGGAAAGGAGATGTAGGAATTGACACAGATGGTTCCATGAAAAAGGGGCTGTAAGCAATTTTGCTTAGGAGCTATCAAGAAAGCAAAGGAACTGCTAATGGGTAGGAGAGGAAGGAAACAAAAAGCCAGAATATAGTGCACAGGCTTCTTGAATAGCCTGGTTAGTTTGTATCTTCCATCTTGCAAGAATATATCAGCAGAAGATGAGGAAAGGGCAGCAGGCTATGTCTGTGCACCTGATCAGCTGTGTGGACCAGCTGACAGATTTCTTAGCTGTTTCCTGAGGCTTCCCACTGCATTATGGTTTAAAGCCAGGAGGAGATGCAGCTCATTTAAAACTGGCCTGGTTCTACAGTATTTACACAGCACAGATGTGAGGCTCACCATCTCCGTTAGAACTTGACTCCTGAGGTTGCCATCTCCTGTTGAATCTACAAACCTCACCCCAGCACCCAGAATGTCGTACCTCATTGAAGAGCAGCTCCCTCCTCTGCTGTTTCCTGAGATCCATCTTCTTCACAGCAACCTGCTTCCCTGTGTGCTTCTCGGTGGCGATGCAGACGATGCCTGTGGAGCCCTCCCCGATCTTGATGAAGTTGTCCAGGTACTCCCGAGGGTCACCAGGGCTGACCACGAGCTGCAGGGCAGCTCTGAACTGTTCGTGGGACACCCTGGAGGGCTGCTGGTCTGAGGAGGATCCCCAGCTGGGTGGGGGATAAGCATTTGATGTGATACTTGGGGAGCTGGGGTAGGAGGCGGTGGAAATATAGGGAGAGCTAGGCTGAAGAGGAGGCTGGTGATAGTGGGGTGCTTTGTGGTAGACCAGAGGGTACTGGTAGCTGCTGCTTGAATAGCTGACTTTGCTCTGACTTTGAGGTAGCTTTACTGGGCCCCTGGGGTAGGTGTCTGATCCAGAGAGCGTTGGGCTAACAACAAGCTGTGCTCGATCATAATCCACCTGCAATGCAAAAGCAGAAAGTGAACATGGGTGAAACACACATCTGCTTGTTGTCTGTCTCAGCTCATTTTTGGCATTCCTGAAGGTCCTCAGTGGTGCTGGCACATGTACCTGTTTTCAGCATGACACTGTTGCCCTGTATCTGAAAAGAGACTTTTAGACCATTATGCTACTGTGCTTCCATCAGCACTAAAATGAGGCCAGGAAAAACCTCAAGATCTTTAGTGCATCTCAGTTCCATTCTTCTGCCCAAGTACCTGTTTGTAGATACAATAATCATTGTTTAATGAAAGAGTAAGCTCCAAAAAGTGTATTTGCTCAATATCTGCAGTGCCCTGCAGGCTCCCTGGGCCATTTCATCCAAGTATTCAACCCCTTCATAACCAGCAGCCTTCTGGCAAATTCCAGTTTCACAGAATCATAGAATGGTTTGGGTTGGAAGGGACCTTAAAGCTCATCCCGTTCCACCCCCTTGCCACAGGCAGGGACACCTTCCACTAGAGCAGGTTGCTCCAAGCTCTGTCCAACCTGGCCTTGAACACTGCCAGGGATGGGTCAGCCACAGCTTCTCTGTGCAACCTGTGCCAGTGCCTCAGCACCTTCACAGGGAAGAACTTCTGCCTTATACCTAATCGAAATCTACACTTTTGTTACCCCCAGAAATTGCATGACATGGAGCAGCCTTGTATGAACACGTACCTTCCTTGCAGCCGCCAAACAGCACCCAACAGAAGCAAGCATTAAAGGGACAGGGAGATCAATTTGTGTCTTTCCTTTCAAATACCAATTCCTGCATTTTAACTCTCAGCCCTGATCCTTTCCTTATGCTTTTCTCCAGCAGTTCAGGGATCACCCAACCTCTCCTTTCAAAGGCACTGGTACCCTGAAACCCTCCGTCATCTCTGCCTTGCCCTGCTACAGGCTGCTGCCTGAGTGACTGCATACAGGAGTATGACGAGGAGCCTAATTCAATTTACCATTCCTTAAATCACTTTTCACAGTGACACAGTACTTAACTGCAGTGTCACAAACCCACTAATTTTCAGCTGAAATCAGAGACAATCGCAGAGGAAATCATCCCGATGGGAGGTCTTGTTAATTTGTAGGTTCTTTCCTTCCTTTTTATTTTCCAAGCTTTTCTAAGCCTCTTACACCAAAAGAAAATGAATACTTCACATTCACAGATGTAACAGTTTGCTTCTCTCCAAATTAAGAAACAAGAGAATAAAAAAGGATGCAAGACCAAAAACGCCATCCAAAACCAAAACACATCTCTTTTCCCCATGGAAAAGAGCATCTCCCCATTTACAATACAACACATGTGACTCCTGACGACGAGTGGAGCATCTCAGGGCAGGGGGTGGTTTGACACAGGCTCATGATGTAGCACAATTACAAATAATTATGGCAATGAGTTCATTTAATCAATCAATTTCGGTGGTGGAGCACAGGGGTGTACAGAGCAGCAAATTCTACACAGCTCACGGTTGCTACTATTGCTGCTGGCCACCGGCCAGGAGTCCCTGATCCATGTTAGTTAAATGCACATTAATCTGAATTTGGCAGTGTAATCAAGGACCCAAGTGAACTGTGAAATTGAATTCTGCGGTGGAACATCATTTGACCATTTTGTGCTAAGGCTGCAGAAAAAAAAGAGAACAAAAATCTGCCGCAGCATTAATTTATCACTGTAGGCTGCTGCACAGCGAGGAGGAGTTTCGAGCTGGAGTCGCCTCTGAGAGCAGTATTATTCCTACCTCATGCATGAGCCAGGCATGCCTGTCTCTTCATTCCACGTGAGGTTTAGCAGGGAAAAGGGAATGCCTCTCTAGAGGGGCTGCTCAGAGATTTCCCTTGGAGACAGGAAGCTGGAGTCTGCCTCCATCTGAGACTCGCACGCTGACAGCTACCAGCCATATGGAGCATCCAGCGGGCACGTACCAGTGTGGTACAGCCACTTCCTAGGATGCTGGCTTTGTTTAAGCAAAACATCCGTGATTACAGCCGTGATTCCACTTAAGGCAGGCAGTGGTAGCCATAAAATAGAAGAGTCAGAGACATCACGAGTTTCATGAAGGACATTACATCTGCCAAGCTAATTAACATGGAAAAGTGCTCAGATGGTTTGGTGGAGGGAGGGGAACTCAATCTAGCCCTGTCCTATATATCTGTGCACGTAGGGACATATAAATTATTGTTTTGGCTGTAAACACACTGTTTTCTTTTAACTACTGAGATGGGGAAAGCCTTGTCTAGAAAATCAAGCTGGATGAATCCATACTAATGAATTATTTGAGTTTTCATCCATGCTTGATATTTCTGACCCTAACGCATTGGCAAAAGTGGATTCTGCAGCGAAAATTTAATGTGAAAATTCAGGGGTTTGGTGTGCTTGCTAAGAATTGTTGGGGTTAGCATTGCTGTGCCACTCACATCCTTAACTCCCTAAAGTCCTACAAACAGACCAGGAGCTGTAGGGAGTAAACCATCTGAACTTCTCCTCTGAGGCTGTGTCCCGGTGCAGTGCTTCACATCACAGCAAAATCGAACGCACTTTATCCCACTATTCATCCTATTTCTGCTGCCAAATGCAGTTACCTACGGAAAGGAAATTCTTTAAATACTACAAAGGAAAGAAGAAACCAGCCCTGTGCTCGTTTAAGGTCAGGTCAAAGGAGCAGTTGAAGCTCTGACATGACATCCATCATGGTGCCACGGGTACAAGGCAATACCCTGCTGCTGCTGGCTGCTGCGTCGGCAGCCGGGTCTTTTTGTTGTTGAAAGGTGGATGAAACACCATGTTTAAACTCATTTTGGTTCCCACTGTGCTGACAGCGATGCCTGTTTTGTTCTGCATGTGAAGGAAACACAACTGCTTGTTCTCAAGGCGTACCTTCTCCTCAAGGCAGCCTGTCATCCATGCGGTGTCCCCATGCACTCTGCAGTGGGACTGCGGCAGAAACAGCAGCCACAGCCCTGCAGACACAGCCAATACCCTCCTAGGGGAGTGCAAGCCCCTTGGTGACATGGGCTCACCCTTCAGTAAACATAAAATGGATTTCTGTTTGATGAGGTTTCAGTTTGCCCAATTAAAATATTTTGAAGGGATGGTCTGTAAATCACACGGAGATTGCAAACATAATGGCTACTCTCTGGCATTTCACTGGTGGAAATCTCCAAGACTATGTTCCACACATTCATGGAAATCTACTGACATGTGAATGAGAAAACAGAGAAAATAGGAGGGGGTTTCTGATAGTAAGGGCTTGGCTCTGCCTTCACAGGTTGGAATTGCCCTCCTGGCTCAAAGTATCTGCAGAACACACAGTGCCAGCTATGTTACAGCAGCACAAGGTAGTGAAGGAGAGAGCAGAAATCATCACAGCCCCTTGGAGGTGGGACAGGACAGTGTCATGGAATGCTGTTACTGAAAATGACAGCAAAAGGAGCTTTGAAATAATAGGAGCTGGTACTAGAAGATAAGAGGGCTGCCTGTGATGAACAGGAGGGTAACAAGAAACAAAGGGTACAGAGTGTCCCAAAATAACCAGATCTGGTGGGATGAGTTTGAAATGGTGTGATGATGTTGAGTTCTCTGTCATGAGGGTAACATAGCAGATGCTGTGACCCCGTGCAAGCATTACTGGAGTTAGCCTGCAGGAATAGGAGAGCAGGAGGGAAACACGGGGTGGGACTGGAGGGAACCAAATCTGAGGCTTCGGCTCCTTGCCCCTCCATGGTCCCACTGCACAGCAGTGGCCAAGCCCAGCACAGTGGAAGTCTTCTAATGTAATGCCTTTGAAATCACTGATGAGGAAACAGAGCATACGTCTGATTTATCTGACATCTCTCACCTGCAAACACCACTAAAGTAAGTCTGCTCTTCACAGTTACAAGCTAAACCGAACATCTTTTTAAATGCATTCTGAAACCATGCATTTGTGCCTACAGACTTCTTCACGGCTGACTTATTTCCCCCCTTTAATTATACGTTAGAGCCAATCTCACCTGTAAAATACCTGATCTGAGACCTGATTCTCATTTACTATGGCCATTTGATGAACCATTATCTTACTAATGCCTCCTTGTAAAGAAGATTCTTCACCAATCATCCAAGACAAGAAACTGCTATTCGCTTCCAGGAGCTGTGGACAGGTTTGGGAATTGAAACTACTGCATTTAACAGTGAATCATCAAGTTTCAGTACACCAAGGCTGTGGGAGTGTTTTTGATGGTCTCAGGAGAGGAACAGCACACAGTGAATCTTGCACAGAGGCATCTTCTTGTTTTTTATGGAAGTTGTTAGTGCCTTTTAATGGGATATTTTTCTAAGTGTCTGGAGTGCTTCAAGTCCTGTAAAATACACCTTTGTCTTCTGCCCTGCTGAATGCTGTAAAACTGGCAGGAGCAGGCTCAAGAGGGTCCATGAATTACTGGATTTGTCCTCTTTTCTAAACTCTGACAAAACCATTGCTCTTAATGAAGGAAATGGCAGATGGCCCATCCCAGGCTTTTTTGCACAACTTCCAGAATCCGTATTTAACACCACCCTCTGGCAAACACTTAAGTATGCACATGCATCCTTCCCATCACTCCCTGAACTCAGGAAAGTCAAAAAGAGACCTGGTAGCTCTCCTACTCCCCCCATGATTTATCCTCGACCTCCAAAGCCTAGCTCTGTGCTTTAATGCGATGTGCACTAAAAATGCACCGCTCTCCCTTTACCATGGGGCACTGATGATAACTGCACCCCAGGATCATTAAAGCAGCCAAAGCCTGAGCAAGGCATATGACTATTGTGGATTTGCAGAGATCTAGGACTTATTCTGGGTCTGCGGCTGGGCAGGACCACATTCTAAGTGAACGGAGACAGTAAGAAAATGCACCTTCACATCACCATCAGAGTGGATCTCACACCTAACAAGATACCTATGTTAGTCCATTTGTAAGTCACAGCAACCCAAAACTGTTTCAGCCCCAGAAAAATGAGCGATGATCTTGGTGCCTGTTGCTAGGGGAACTCAGTGATGTTCAGTGCAATGTATACTGAAGAAAAACATCTCCTGCATAATATTAGATGTTTAAGCAGGTCATTATTGTAGCTATGTGACTAGATGTGTGAGAAAAGCATTATTCTCTGAGCAAATAGTTACAACAAACAGTTGCAAGTAAGGCAGGCAGCTTGTGCGGGTAATATGTGACTTAGAAAAGGCAGAGCAGGCCACAGATTTGTGCAGAGGAGATGCTTGCAAATATTGTGGTTGAAATGGTTTTATGCACCTTAACCCTTTTATTTTTAACTACATGTAAAATGTCTTGGGTGAGAGAAGCTCCTTTGGTTTAATTTCACTGCTTAAAAACAAAGCAACAGGGGTATACCCCTACTGTCATTAGCACCAAAGGGTTAATAAACCTTGTCATATAAATATAGCATAAAGACAATATGAGTATTAAAACACAGAGGTTTTGGCCTTGCACAGTAACAACTGAAACACAAAAGTATCTCATATACAAACCAGACCAGCTTCTTAGATCCCAAAGAGATCTTCAAAGGCATCCGAACTCCTAACACTATAAAAACTGCCAAAGGAGTTGGGGTTATTGGGAATCCCAAGTAGAACCCTTGGAAACTGGGGATGTCACGTTACCTTGGGGATGCCTGCTGCGGTTTCGGACAAGCGGGGGTAGGTGTAGGAGCTGTAGGAATGTCCTTGCTGGTGTGCTTTAAAGGCGCTTGCTCCATAGGGCATGGCCGGCTCCTGCAGACCAGAGCCTGATCTGGACCTCTGCCTCATCGTTGGCTGAGGGCTCGCTGGGTCCACGTAGGAGGACTTTGGTCTCTTGTCGTAGTCATCCTTGCCCAGGCCATGTCCCCAGTCACTGTCACTGTACTCCAACCTCTCCTTGGGGCACTCGCTCTGCACCGATGCTCGGGATGGGGTGTAAGGAAAGGGATCTCTATAGTCCAGGGAGGATCCGCTGGGGATCCGCTGATACTCCAGCTTTAGGCCGCCATATTCCAGCGGTTTGGGCTTTGTCTCCAGGTGTGCATGGTAATCTGGGAGGAACCTAGAGAGGTCTGACTGCAGGGGAGTCACTTCTGAGTAATAGACATCCCGGGAAGTCACCTTCAGCATGTGCCCATTCTGCTTGGCGGCATAGCTCCCTTTGTAGTACCTGTCTAGCTCTTCCCCATAAACAGTCTTGTCTCGATACCTTTCCACGACATAGTCTGTTGTAGTGTCTGACTCACTGGAGTACTGGGAATACGTGATATAACCATTTTCCTCCTGGTGCCTTGGCACATGGTTTGCGTTTCCTTGGTGGTGGGTGGGAGGACTTTCCTTCCGCAGGGAATTGGATCGTGTCACTGAGATATTGTCAAACTCTTCCAGCAGGCCGTTGATTGAAGTATCCTTTCGGGGCTTATTCCCCCGAACAATAGTCTGGGAATAAAAGATTGCTTTGATTAAATACTGATTTTCCATTCCAAGAAAATCAGCAAGAAGAAAGTGAGATTCCCCACAAAATACCCATAGGGACGTGTTACGTTCTTCAGTCACACACCTTAGAATAATCCATTGCTAGAAAGAAGTATCTCAGCAAATACTTACAACAGGACATGAAACGAATTAAAAGAGAGGGTTTAAATTTGGTGTACATCATATGGTGAGATTTGGCACGCAACCCCAAGACACTCTAAAAAAAGCCCAGTGTAAGAGGTGGGTGTTCAGCAGCCAACAGCAGAGATGTTTAAAAACACTACTTCTTGTTATTTGTTATCATTCAATCTACATCATGCCAAACTGGTGGGCTGAATCTGCCAGGGTATGGATAAGCTAAAAGAAAATCATTCAGTGGTCACCTCTATATGTTATCTTTACAAACTGTTGGAATGAAAAGCAGCATGCAGGCGAGTAGGCACTGGGTTTGGTTGATTTTTACAAACCAGTATGTTTGGGTTGTAGAATTAACACTGGGGATTGCTTCTTAGGTAACCTGGTACAAGACATTTGGGAAAAAGGGGAAAATACTTATACTTAACTACATCTCCTTCTTACAGTATACAGCTTCCAGCAAACCATGGTGCACAACCATGGCTTTGGGAGATCCACATTACAGAGGCCACGCGGTGGCAGTGCTGGCGTCCTTCTTTGCATCCTAATATTGCAAAGTCCTCCATAGATCTCCCAGCCACAAATAACAAGCACAACCGATAGGAAGTTGTTCCCATTGACTGCTTACAACCCCCTGCCCACCCCTACTCCTTTCTGTCCAGAACACTGGTGCTCCAGGCAGGATGGGAGGTGCACAGTGCTTGGTTACAGCTCTCCTTCAAGAAAAGACAGTTTTTAGCTAGTACCACTGGAAGGCTGTAACATGTGGTTGCATCCATTTTTCAGCAGCTGACTCCCACTGAGCACCGCTTCACATTTATAAACACCTCTCAAGAATAAGATATACAGATTAAGGGCCATCAATCAGTGCAGCTCTACTGAAAACACATTTACTCTGCTGATTCACTTCAGCTAAATATCCACAGCTATATCTTACTTGATGTGTTTTTAAAACAAAGTCACTGTGGTCAGCCCAAGGAGATGTCACTGAATCATAGACTGGTTTGTGTTGGAAAGGACTTTAAGATCATCTAGGTCAAACCCCCTGCCATGGGCAGGGATGCCTCACATTAGACCGCGTTGCCTCAGTAAGCTGCAGCCTCCTCGTGTTGCTTGTCAGCTGTGGTATATTAGATGCCAACCATGGTGTATCAGACGTTGACTGTGGCCTATCACACACCAACCATGGCATATGGATGCTGTCTGTGGAGTCCAGCCTGGTCGTTGGCCCTTCATTATAACACCAACAAAGGAGTTGATCTTCCCTTCCCTGCTGCTCAACTCTTGATTGAAAGCAAGGCTCAAACGTTGTCAAAATAAGCATTTCATCACTACGAAAACCACTTTTTCACAAAATCAACATTAATTTACTTCCCTGCTATTTAGCAAAAAGCAGCTGAGAAAAAACAGGCTATAAGCAAAGCAATTCTGACCTCACACCGATCCCTCCTCTGATTTATGTCTGCAATTACTTGACTAGTTTGCTATTTTGAAGCTAGTGATACTGAAACAATTGGACAGCAAAAATAAAGGACAGCAAATAGATCACTCCTTTCGCCTCTGAAGCCACTCAGCGAGACAAGAGGAACTGGCTTCATTCGGCTGCAGCCTCCTTGGCAGCATGGCTGCACAATCATTCATATTTAATTACCACATAATAAACCAGCAACGTTTGACAATGAAATGCTTATAACTGAAAACAAGATTGAAATACCCAACTGCCACCCAAGCAAATGCATGCAAGGGCATGAAACATCAATTTAATACTCTCTGTGGATCTAGCCTTCACAAAGGAAAGGTTTCATGCAGCAGCCCCCATCTGCACAAAAGGACTTCAGAGCCAGAGGGAGCCCATGGGAGCAGAGCAGTCTCTTTGGACAGAGGAAAGAGTTTTCTCTCTGCTCCTCCAAGTAGATGCTCCCTGGAAGGAGGATTTTCAGGTATTATAAGAATGGAGTTGGGGGTTTATGTGTTAGGGAATTCACTGATGGCAAACCCCTGTAGCTTAGGGATTTTCTGCAGTCAGGTGCATGCTTGGGATTATGATTTAAAAAGCCTATTAATAGCAAAATGCTGTTGTAAGAAACACTGATTTTCCAAAAAAAGCATTTGTCACCAAAGCCCCAGTCTGATGATGCATCCTTGATTAGTGCTGGGACCTCAGTGCTGTCTCATCCCCACTGGTGAAGTTAAGGGGATTAAGAACTAAAATCTTCCCCTTTTCTCCCAGCACTTTGAAGATGACCATTGACTTGCAAGGCTGTAATTCCCATTTGCTTCAGGCTCCTCTCTATGAGTAAATTAGAAGGGACAGTGCAAAGAGAATAAAAGTTACCTGTTCCAGAGATGTTTCCTACAGAATAGTCAGTGTTTTATTACTGACATTTATCAACACTATCAGTTATGATAATAATTTATTATTAACAATAAAACCAGTATTTGTATTTACTTTGGCTTCTTTTCAAGCACTTCCCTTATATGAAAGGACATCCACCTGCTGAGATGCCTCTCTCGCTGAGAGGACAGCCAACACAAGCTAGATTTTTCCCAAGGAAGCATCTAGTGTTATTCCTATTAAAAGATCACTAGTGTCCACAGTGCAGATAATTTAGGAAGTGTTCCACTGACAGCCCATGAAATATGCTATATTCTCAGATGTTTTTCTATCTGAATAGAACTTAAGATGTTTATACACAAATCTGGAACACAGTGGGTGCCTTCCTTGTGGGTAGAATTTACTAGGCTTAAACCCCAAGTTAAATATCCCAAAGTAGGTATTAGTGTATAGCAGTGAGAGTAACTGCCCTGTAAGGATGCCCACAGAGCATCAAAAATTAAATGATAAAATCAAAGAAGATGCTATGAAGGATGAAACATGTTGTACCATGTTCACCTGTCCTGAAGCCATTTACTACAGAGGAAGTGTGTGCTGGGGGCTCGCCAGCACCCGCAGTTTTCCTGGGAAGCACCGTATTTGCAGAAAGAAGCCAGAGATGGAGAACTGCCATAACCATGGCCCACATTCCCAAATCTGAAAGCCTGATGCTAGCAACAGGGCCAGAAGGTTCAAAGGGAGAAGGAACAAATTGCTGACGATGGGAGCTTGGTTTGGGGATGCAGACTTTGGTTACTGCACCACCAGGCTATGTGCTGCATTGGCGAGCAGAAGGAAAACCTCCTGGAACTGAAATACAACAGCAGGAATTACAGAAGATGGGAAATTGTAGCTCTAACTTAAGAAGCAAAACAACAAAATACAACAGAAATAGGCTACAACAAAAGTGACATAAACACAGTTATTCTATTAGTTTCTTTCATAGGAACTAGACTATGGTTTGGAATTTTAAAGGCTTTATAAAATGAAAAGAATAATATCTTTCAGGAGGGGATTCTATTTATATATATATATATATATATACTGTATCTATACAGATTTTTTTACTGATTTTCTAATGAGTTACTGGTCTCCAAATGTTTAAACTTCAGGAATTTTCATAGTTGCTGCAGGTAAACTAGCTAAATGCAAAGCGTTATTCACACAGACTGATGGGTTAAGCTTAATGAGGTTTTTGTTTCTGACTCCTGAGACCAAGTAATGGAAACCTGCACCCCACCCCAGCACACATGAACAACATAGTCCTGCCGCTCCACCAAGTTGCAGCTTTCACTGGGTTCACCACAGAGAGATGGGATTTGCCACAGTCGATACCCCATGTTTATTACAGGATGTTTCTCAGTGCGTTATGCAGTTTAGGAGAGATCAATGTTAGAACAGATGAAGGAGCGCAGGGAATTTTATGCTGCCATTACCATCACACATTAAAATCAATGGGGTGCAATCTCTGTGCTCTAAAGAACAGTACTCTGAAGCTGCAGCTCTCATTTCCATTGCGCTCTGGACACGTCTGGCGTTTGCTCTGGAGCCCAGTGACAGTAGACATCCTTCATGGCGTTTCTGCAGCAGTCTGTCCTCTGGTGATAAGCTATAATGGATCTGTCTGTAAGAAATGCTGTCTTGCCTTGTTTCCAAAAGGAGATGAAAAACAGCTTCTGCGCTCAAATGCTGTATTAACCTTGACAATAATGAAGTGGGTAATTAACTGTTTTGCCCTAATATGACCTTGCATTTATTGTCTTTAGAACTACTGTACTTCACACACTCGTTAAGAATATATCATCCTTTTTCCTCTCTGAGCTGTGCTTTCAGAAGTCAATGAGGATTTTAAATCTCGGTGATGTGCATGGAGGCAAAAAAGGGGTTTTATAGGAAATATCTCCCTTATAAAGAGCCAATCTAAACTGATTTCGCTTCTAGCTCGCTTCTTCCCTTATATGCAGTGTACATAAACCAAAAGCACAGCCGATGCATACCTGAAAATCAATTTTTTTTTAAGAAAAGGTGGATAAAGGACAGCAGGTGAAAGTAATCTAAATGTAACCGATGGATGTGTCAGTAATTTATCTTCTTATGTTGCAAGACATTCAAAGTATTTGAAGCTGTGCTTGTGACACCACATTTTACTTCTCAGCATAAGCAAATGTGAACGGAACTACCTTGGGAGAAAAACTGATCCTTGTCATCATGTCAGAAGGAAAACTCCAGCTTCCCCTGTAAATAATGAAGTCTTACAGCTGCTGCCGAGGGTGTAAGAGGTGTCAGGGGGCTGCATTTGATCTCTTCCCAACTGACCAGAGGCTGTGAGATTTCAGACCAAGCACAGTCCTTAGAGAACCTCAAAGTAGCTGGAGACCCCCAAAACCCCTGCCAATGGCCACACATGCAGCAAAGCCCCTGCAGCCAGGGGCCAGCATGAAGTGCTCCTTTCCCTTGTTTGTGAGGCTAAATCTGAAGTCTGAGCTGCCACCTTGGGGGCTGACACAAGGAGCAGGCTGATGGGAGATGAGAGATAAAGATCAGCACATGGTCTCAAATGGATGATTTAGATGAAGGAGAAAGCCCAGCGACTGTGAAGCTCAGCTGGGATGGAGGATGGCTGTTTCCAAGTAAGTGCACCCACTGATTCATCTAAGGTTTATCTTCACTGAATATTCACTTGACAAGTTCTAACCTCCGAGTCGCCTTTCCAAATGATGGCATAGGAGCAGGATCCTACTGTGCTCTAGTGAACACTTCATTGTACCCAAATGGGTGCAATTAATGAGAAACGACTAATGAACATTTCTGTATCTCCATCCCCTTTCCTCCACCTGCATCATGGCATGTTGTATTTCTCATGCTCATGGTAGATGCACCCAACCGGCTCTTCATTGCCATCTGCAGATGAGCTTGTGCATCAAGCTTGGACATGTTTAAAAGAAAATGCATGAGATCTATTTTTTTTTTTGGACAAATGGGGCTTGGAGACAGAATTAAGGATTGAGCCTGTGTTGAAGTCACATCCTCCTCTGTGAACACTGCCAGGGATGGGGCAGCCACAGATTCTCTGGGCACCCTGTGCCAGCGCCTCAGCACCCTCACAGGGAAGAACTTCTGCCTTATATCTAACCTGAATCACCCCTGTTCATGTTTGAACCCATTACCCCTTGCCCTATCACTCCAGCCCCTGACAAAGAGTCCCCCTCCAGCATCCTTGTAGGCCCCCTTCAGATACTCAAAGCTGCTCTGTGGGCTCCACACAACCTTCATTTTTCGAGGCTGAACAGACCCAACTTTCTCAGACCATAAAGATAATAATAATTCTGTAAATAATATAAAACATTAAACTAAGTGGGAAGTTCAGGGCGCTTGGGCCATCCAGCATTACCCTGGAAAAATGCCTTTTGCAAGAGGAACTCATCAGATACATGATGAGAAATGGTGCTGGATGGAAAGAGATGTCATTTACCACTCTGCATGCTCCAGTAGTGTCCTATGGGATCTGCCCCAGTTCTGATCCGGCTACAAAATGGTGATTACTCAGCTAGTCACAAGGAATATACAACCAACAGGAAAGTATGTCAGAACATTTCTTCCTGAAGCCTGTAATTTAGAGCTTGGTTTACACCTGGAAGCCTCAGTTTATATAATCTCTGTTATGAATTCCTTCCCAATGCTATACATTCTCATTCTCCTATAGAAATAATAATAATAAAATTATTAATTGTTTCTGGCATTCCACAGTTTCCTCC
This sequence comes from Forpus xanthops, assembly GCA_032466535.1. Taxonomy (NCBI): domain Eukaryota; kingdom Metazoa; phylum Chordata; class Aves; order Psittaciformes; family Psittacidae; genus Forpus; species Forpus xanthops. The sequence continues at coordinate 16,423 of JASSUY010040182.1, read as the reverse complement.
TCAGGAAAGGTGTTCTGCAAATTCCACCAGTGTTGGACACCTCAGTGGAGCAAGGAGGTCTGGGTCCCTGCTCTCTGGACAAAACATGCACTTTAACCATAGAATCACAGAGCAAATCCAGGAACATGAAACTGTGTCACCTGCCTCCTCTCTTGCAGTGTCTGAGCACATGGGCCATGATCCTAGCTCATGAATTTCTCTAATCCCTCTCTAGGAGATGCAAAAATTCCTGTCTGGGACAGCTCTTAGAACCGTTCCCACTCACAGGAGAAACGAAATGTAAATGAATCTCCCACCCAAGTAAAACCCAGCCAAGTCCAACTCTGTGGTTTTGCTACATGGGAAGGCAGAAGCAACCAGACATGCACTGCAGGATGTGCCATGACTGGAATGTGCTCATCACCGCAGCTGACTCAGACATCACTGGATATGACTGTCCCTGCCCATGGCAGGGGGTTTGGAACTGGATGATCTTAAGGTCCCTTCCAACTCTGACTATTCTATGATTCTATGATATGAAAAAGCAGGTTTTTGCTCTGTTCACCCACTACCATTTGACAAGTTTTTCACCTCCTGACAGATGCTAACAGCAGCAGAGCATACAGTTTCTGTTTAGTGTTATGACAGAAGAGGCGACTGATAATTGCACCAACACCTCACTCACCACAGGTAACACTCTGCTTTCCAAAGGGAGAAGGTCACTGCAGGTAACACCAGTTCAGAAATACCTCCTTCAGAGAGGCTGGTTTACCTTTTCTGTATGAAGTCCCCCAACCATAGTGTTTTCCTTAGCATCAGACTAGAGATGCTGAGCCTGGGAAGCATAATGCTGGCCCATCTGATGGCTCTGTTACTCCAGGACTGTGCCCTCGTCTCTTGACTAAACTCAACAGAGTAAAAGAATAGATCATTCTCAAAACTTCTCCTTTGGAGAAAGGATGGGTCCCAGAGGCTCCTTCCTATTAATCCACCTGTACAAAAGTATCTCCCTCTTGCTTCTGCAAGTGTTACCTGACAAAATGATGCAACAGCTGCCTCGGATTGGCTGTTTTCATGGGGCTTGCCCATAGCGGCTGGACTAACCAGGTCAGATGAGCTGCTGTCATCAAGTTCCTGCTGATGCCAACCAGCTACATGGAGACTGAAAAATGCCTGTCTACACTGCAGCCACATTTCTGAGTGCACTGCTGCACAGTCAAGACACTGAACAAAAGAGAGCTCAGCTTGGTAACCCGCAGCTTTCATCTAATGTACATCCAACACTGTCATGTCCATTAACCCAGTACTGCCAACAGCACAGGATGAGAATGAAGCTGGGAGGATGCTGGCATGGCCACATGTTAACTACTGAAAGATGTAGCTGATGATCATAGAACAGTTTGAGTTAGAAAGGACCTTAAAGCTCATCCAGTTCCAACACCCTGCCACCAGCAGGGACACCTTCCACTAGAGCAGGTTGCTCTAAGCCCTGTCCAACCTGGCCTTGAACACTGCCAGGGGATGGGGCAGCCACAGCTTCTCTGGGCATCCTGTTCCATGTTGATGATGATCTGCATTGATGATGTAGAAATGAAAACCATATATTACTCTATGGATCAAAATACAGGTACAACTAAAGGTTTGTGAGAGATATAATATGCTTAACAGCAACACAGTGCCAGCTGTTTAAAATTCTTCAAAAGCCAAATAATGGAAAACGATAAAAAAGACTAACTAAAACAGCACTGTGTAATTTGTCACCCTCGCAGCAGTTTTAAGTTCGTTGCCATACCAACAAGAGCAACATTTCATTATAATCACATTCACCAGCAATTCTTTCGTCATTTTAAAATACAGTACCTTTAACAAAACATTTCATTTAAAAATTCCACTGAAATACCTATATTCTTGTAACTTCTCCTTCTTGTCTTTTTTAAAAACATGAACATAGTTGTTAGATGTCATTTGAAATGCTATTAGAGAATATTAAATGTCAAAAACAATCATTCTGGGTTTGGTTAAAACAGGTGTGTGCAGTTTTGTGTGTAATATGTGTACACAGATATCTGAGACACACAACAATGAGAGTGAAATGTGACATAGAAGTTCTAGTTTGAGTGAAAAAGTTAGCGTACTTACTACTGATGGGTTATACAAGCACTGCACAGGGACAGGAATGGAGAAATCTCAAACCCATGGAATTTCTATTTCATTGGACTTAGGACACTTCAAAGTCTCTTTTCTCTCAAGATGGAATGAAAAAGCAAAGCGCCCCAAAAGATGAAATTCCTCAAAAACATTAAATGGAATTAACTGCGCTCTTAATACTGCTGTATTTTCTTAAGGCTGACGGCAATCGTTTCAGCATAACAATGCACAAAGTAGACCTGCTAAGCCAAAAAGCCGCATCAAACCACACCAAAGATGGCATTTTTTGGCCACATTCCAGATAAAATCTGTCCATCAATGTCAAACTTTCTTATTTTGTCAAGTTCACATTTTCTGACAGGAAAAGAAGTCTGGAAAGCCTGTGGCCAGCCCTGTTGATGAACAGCAGCAGGACCAGGCATCTTATTCTCATGTCATCTGCCAAGTGGCTCTGTGCTAGAGGAATCTTCTTTGTGTTTTCCAAGGGAGCTAAGAAACACAACTCTGAATTTTTAGTTCTGTAACATCAAGATAGGAGCAGATTGGAAACTTGTGAGAGGTCACAGCTCCAAGACCAAAGTTTGCTGCAGGCAGGGCTGTGTGTCACTTGAACAGGTTATTGTCCAAACAAACCTGACAGAATTAAGGGCAGTTAATATAAAGCAATGAAGCTCCAGTGTCTCTGATACCTCATGAATCTGGGCTTGGGAAGTGGTTTGTGCCTACACTACTGTGCTACGGGTGAGACACGAGAATGACACCTTAAGTACTACATACAGCTCTTCATCATCAGCCAGGATGCAGATGCAGGGAACAAGAGATGAAGCATGGGGTAGTGGCCATCGTGGTGCCTCTTTCAGTTCCGGCATCACCCCTTTCTAAGTGAAATACATTGCAAAAATGCACCTTAAACCAGGTGTGAACTCTGCCGCCCATTGCCTTCAACTTGCTCACATCAGCAGATGAACAGCAGGGCGGTGAGACAACAGAGGACCCAAAGAGTCTTGGGACAAACCTAAGTGGTGTTCTGAAGTCCTCAACCTTAATCTTGTATCAGCCAGTTGTCCCTTAGCTAATATCTGCAGCCTAGACTGCTGTATTACCAGTTTTCTATGAGGGGGAGGTGTGAGGGAAACAAAAGCCACTTTTCTCTACAAAAGCACAAGAAACTGCAAGAATTAAACAAACACTCAACCACCTCCTCCCCAAATACTTGAGCTTTGATAACCCACCTCTACAGTTCACGTGGGTCTCCCACACAGTGTTAACGCTGAGGAGCCAGCCGACACTGCTTCTAGGCAGTCAGCATTGTATATCTACGTGTGATCAGCACTGGGAACTGGTGGGACACAAAATGGTGTGAGTCTTTCCAGGGATACATCAAGAAGTAATTGTACTTGCAAATGTTATTCTAGGGGCCAGCAAGGCGTTGGTGTGGGGTTTTCATGGGGAGAGGAGCCCCGAGGCAGTGCGGGTGGTATAAAAGAGTGCCCCATCATTTCAGTCTGGCACACCATGCTCACTACCATTTATTGTAATGACCACAGCAGCACAAGGGTACTGTCACTGTGGAGAATGCAGTCTGCTCTCAACCAACACCACCAATTCAAAGAGCCTGCATATAGGGACAGTAATCCCTGAAGTCACATCACAGCATAAATCGTCTTTGTAGCTCAGATGACATTTCCTCGGATGAGGCTCCTTTGTGCCCCTGACATGCCCATTAACAAATGCAAGGTTGATGGAACATTAACCTAATTAATGATCCCCGTGCCTTTCCCTCAGTGGAAGATCTCTGGCTGAGGTTTGATTGATCGAGCTTTCTGAAATACCTAAGTAAATTCCAACATGATAAAATCTTACGCTAGGGAAGTAACTGCCTTCATCTGACAGCTCTGGCAGTGGGGCACCTGCCCAGCAGGGCAGGGACTCTTGGGTCACTCTGCTGTGGTCACAGTCATCTCCCTGCTTTTAATTAAAATGAGGATTTTGACAGTGTGATAATTTAGAAGGAACCGTTTAAACCGTATTACCTTTTGCAGCGATTCACCACAGTGAAAGAGGTTTTCTATATGGCAGAGATGCTTGAAGATAGTCAACATTCCTGTTTCACTGTACAGAGGCCAGCTGCAGGATCTCCTTGTGCCCTGCCAGCCATGGTGCTGGGTTGTGAATTACCTTCCTTCTTCTCAGGTCAGACAGACACCACAAGCACAGCCCTGTGTTTGGGATTAGCACACCAGGAAGGGTGGGATGATGTGCTGGCCATGCTGGCAGAACAGGAACCATTGAGGTACAGCAGGAGAAATCACCCTGAAGCCAGTGCCCTGCCAAAAACTGCCTCAGAGCCACACTCAAAAACAATGAGGAAGTGTCAAGGTATGTCACCACTAAAATTGTGTGTTCTTGGCCACACATACATGCAAGGTGTGCTTTTTAACCTGACTAGTCTGAGTATTATGGGCTCCCTCACCTTTTCCTGAAAGCTCTTTGTATTAGCAAAATAAAAACACTACACAATTTCATATGCATAGTGAACTGAAGTATTCTTTCTTCCAAGGAAGAATATTAGTTTTCCCTTCAAGAACAGCTATTAAATGGGAAGTGCGGCAATAGGAATGCCCTAAGTAAGCGGTACTAACTCCCACGGAGCGATTTTCACCTGCAAACATGGACACTGAGCAAAGAGTGTTCCTGAGCAGAAATCAAACCATTAGGTCAAATTTACAAGGCAGGTGACATGAGCCACTTACTGAGCTGATGGTTTAATTACTCACTCTTGCAAACAAGAAGTGCAAATCAAACACCTTCTCGATGGGGACAAACCTGACGACTTCAGAGGGTGCTCTCTCTGCAGCAGAGCTCACAAGGCTGATGCTCAGCACAGCACCACAATACCCCATTTATGAGAAACATTGGAGGGTAATCTCGATCTGATTTGATTTGCTGGGCTGCGCCGCTGCCAGTGCACTCTGTCCCCAGTGGCAGATTGGGCCTGACATGCTTAATAAATTCATCTGCCTGACAAAGTGCTGCTCCCTCCCCTTCCTCCAGCCCCCCAGACAAGACAGGAAATCGGGAAGAAGGAGAAAGGCCATTCTGATAACACAGAAATAGGGCTGCTCCCCCTGACCTAGGGTGTGGGATGGGAGTCAGTCCCAATTTCTTGCCCCACCGTGTTTTCCCAGGGTGTTGTACAAAAGACAGTGTGTTTAAACCAGTTTTCTATGCCTATATATCCCAATGCTCCCAGAAAACACTACTTCATATGGAAGCTTAAGTCTCAGCAGTGAGGATCTTCACTTGAGCTGTGCTTGACGGGAATTACTAAATGCAAACTAGGACATAGACAGCAAGGACTGCTTTGTTCCACAGAAATGTAAAATTCAGTAAAATCCACAATCCCTTGCTTTTCTTTTAACTGTGTGAGCCTGGTAACTAATTAAGCTTGCTGGATCTGATCCTGGCAACTAAAAAGCAGAAACGCTCATCCTAAATACTTCTCTTCACTTTTCTCTCTCCAAAGACCTGTATCTTTTTTTTTCCTGGCCCACACAGTTCAACCCACAGACAACAGAAAAGGCATTTAAAAGTCTCTGCCGGCAAGGCAGCGTTGTTCCCCATCATACACAGCACTTGTTTTGTGTAATTGGATCCTGCATTAAGGGGAAGACAAGAAAGAGAGAGCATCGAAGCACTTTCAAATTCTAGAGAGCCACCAAAGCCCAGATCTAATCATGTCAGAGCAGGAGATATAAGAAACACATTTACTCCTGGAGCTTTGGCTCCACAGGTAAGTGAGCTTCCCCCTGATCCTACTACTCTTTTGAGCTAAACTCTGCTGGGATTGAATAAATGTGGTTGTTTGGTTATAGTATGGAATGTAACTTAATGCCACTATAACCAGAATGGTTTCTGTGTTGGACTACAATGGACCACAGAAAGTTCATTAGCAGACAAATATATCATGCAGAATGTGTGGTTACTGAATGATTATTGCCATTGCATCTTAAATGGAAACTGAAGTAGCAAACATTGCCCTAGTAGATTGCAAATGCTGCGTGTCCAATTTTGCATGGAAATCCCCTCCCCAGACCTGTTCTGAAGTGGGTTAAAATCTCTGCCTTGAACAAACGCCATTGGGATGCCCAAGCAGATTTCTCATTGCTTCTGTTGTCTGGGTCTGCTTTTGACACACAGGGACGTGAACTTCCAGAGATTTCTTGCTGCCACCTAGCGTTACCCACCGACAGAGTGAGAAGAGATTCCTAACGCAACTTTGGGCATCTGAGGGACTTCAGCAACACTGCTGGAGGTTCAACCAGCCCATGGAATAAGAAACCTCCCATGCCCCATGGGTGTTTCACTACAGCAGCATTACTTCATTTAACCATTCATTTTCCATGCTTTGCTCAAGGGGTCATTACCATGGGACAGACACCAGAAGGATCCTACTGCTTCAGCAGCCACCCTGAAGCATCACCTCCACCTGCTTGGTCCTTCATGTGCCCAAGCCCTACTTCTGAACCCAGACATCTTCTGGGTCAGTGTGGGGAAAGTTCTGGAGGCAAAAAGCTTGGCTAAACAAAGGAAAAGGAAACAACAGCCATGTTAGCAGCAATGGGGCCAGAGCCACCTCCAGGCAGGAAGCTGGGAGCATGGCTCATTTCTTAGGGCAGGCAAGCCAGTAAGAGGAGTTACTGGAACACTCTCCTATAGCTTTGTCTTCAGGGACCAACTTCCATGTTAAAAAAAGAACCTGATTAAGAGTGTCCTTGCTCAGGATCTAATTCCTGGCTCATTTCAGGTTATAGAGTGTTACCTGGAGAGTATTCCCAGTCTGGTATTCCCAGAAGAGACCAGATTCAATTTCTGAAATGTTGATACTGAGTTTTCCCCTTTTATGTATAGATATATGTGGGTTAACATGGTTTTTGAACAGGCTTGTCCACCTCAGCAGATGTAGATGTGAACTCTAAATTTACTGCTAATCTTTACTTGGAGTACTGCAAAGTTCTGTGCATCCACATAAGCTTTCATTAATTCTTGCTCTTGCAGGATTCCTCCAACACTAGTATTAAAATCCCAATGTGCTGATGCAAAGTGTTCAAAAACATTCTTTTCTAATCATATTGGAGAAAACTACTTTTACCCACTGAAATCTGTACTCTATATTATTGCCTGCTATTGCTGCAGGCCCAGGCAAAGCAACTCCTTTCTTGTGTGAGTAGATGAATTCAAATCAATGCCAATGTTACACAAACCCAGATAATAAATTAATTCTGAACAATACCCTTGGATCTGCACTCTGCAGACAGCAAACTCTGACACTGCTCCAGGGACGAGCACAGTGAGCTCAGGTGGACTGTGCAGGTATAGGTGCAAGCCTACCTCCAAGTGTCTGCAGGAGGAGGGTATCAGTAGCACAAGCTCCTGTAAGGATGTCAAGGACCTTTTAAAAGAGGGACATGATCAGCAGGTAACAGATTACCACCCCTTCAAGGCAGTGGGCCAAAACAATGCGCTTAAACCCTTAGTTCAGTGTTGAACTTGTCTACACAGTCCAACATGGACCAGAGCATCGTTCCATACCCAGCACTACCTGTGCTAGCTTGAGGGACCACCTCTGAAAACCACATTTCTGCAGGCATTATCCCCGGGTCACCTGAGCACATTTAAAGGATAGAAATAAAATGGAATGTGAAGAACATCTTTTATAGCATTTTAAACATTTTGACAGTATTTATTGTGTGCCAGGTGAGGTTTTTCACTGGCAACTTCAGTGTTTCTCTTGGATGGCCAAGTCCTGCTTGAATGCTGTGTCCACAGTTCAGCTGCAGACAGACCCTCCAAACAAGTATCCCGGTCAGAAACATTAGGTGAATAGTTGATTTTCTCATTCATTTGTTGAACTGAAAAACTGAGGATTATTTTGTGCTCTGAGTCAAGCTGAAATTACAAGATGCTGTGTTTTTCTTCTCCAAATGAGGCTCTAGAAAACCAGTTTCAAGTCAGGCTGGATCATGTGCTTCAATACTGTGAAACAATGGTATACAAATGAAAGAGCTGCTGCTAGAAAGCTGATCAGGAACTTTGCTGTTCAGAAAGCCTGGAACTCAAAACTGTAAAGAAGAACTGAGAATGTATCAGTTAAAAAGCACTGTGGGAAGAGGCGCTTCCTCAGAAAAGAACAGAGTAGAATATTTCAGTTACAAGGGACCTACAATGATCATTCAGTCCAACTGTCTGAGCAAACTCCATACACCACTTAATGTACTTTTGACAGAGATGAAGGTGTATTAATGTCACTGCATGTATGTGATATGGGTAGGGAGAAGAACTGAGGAGGGTGAAAGGAAAAGAGAAACTACTATTAGTGGAGCAATAGCACTCCTGTCCCTTAACTCCTGTCCTCTGGGCCAGGGTCCATCGGTAGCTCGTGCCATGGTGGTACCAAAAGACAAGTGCTGTATAAGGGCTGCTTCCTGAGGCAGTGTTTTGATAGCAAAACCTGATACAAACAATTTCTGATCTTCAAAATGTACCCTTCTAACTGACGCTCCTTACAGTGAAACTGCATTTCCCATAAAATGAACTACTAATCTGAAAAATGTCTTCCTATTCCCTTATTCAGGCATTTTCTCTCTTGTTAAACTCAGCTCGACAGGCAGCACCAATATTCTTCTAAAGTACTTACTTAAACCCCTACACTTCTCTGAAACCAATAAGATAACACCAAAAGTTCCCTCTGTACAACCTAGTACACATGAGAACATACTGACCTAGTGATATAAGCGATACAAAACTTCCAAGCTGTGTACTTCTGCCATTTATTTATACTGTGGCTGACTGTGGTACAGTGATAAGATTTCCTGCAAGATTATACAACATTGGCCGCTTGGCTCTTCTAACACAGTGAGTCACAGTAAGACATATCCATGGACACTAGGTGGCATATTTGTACTGTATCTGTACATGGGAATATGGATATTAACTGAAGTCGTCATGTAAGAACCTGGTAAATCAAACAGCTCTCAAAAGTGAAGCATTATCCCTTTGGAAAAAAGCTTACTTAAATAAGTTCTGGTAGTTTCTTCTGGTTCCAGGTAGCAACAAACACGTTGCTGTTTAGTGACCAAAATTAACTGAAAGTGGGGCTACCTTACTGAACAGAATCACAGAATCACAGAATGGTTTGGGCTGGAAAGGACTTTAAGATCATCCAGTTCCAACCCCCTGCCATGGGCAGGGATGCCTCACCCTAGGACCATATTGCCCAAGGCTCTGTCCAACTTGGCCTTGACCACTTGCCAGAGATGAGGCATTTACCACTTCTTTGGGCAACCCATTCCAGTGCCTCACCACCCTCACAGTAGAGAACTGCAAATAACTGCAAATCTGACCATAACCACTTGCAAAGAAGATCATCACAGAGGGACTTAGTTTTGCCCCCTCTCTGCAACTACCTGAAAAGAGGATGGAGCCAGGAGGTGGCCAGTCTCTTCCAAATAACAAGTGATAGGACAAGAGGTTACGGCCTCAAGCCTGCGAGGGGAGGTTTAGATGGAGATAAGGGACAATTCCTTCCCCACAGGTTGCTCAGGCATTGGAACAGGCTGCCCAGGGCAGGGCTGGAGTCACAGTCCCTGGAAGTGTTCACACATCATGCAGACAAGGCCCTCAGTGCCATGGGTTAGTGGTGGCCTTGGCAGTGTTGGGGAACGGTTGGACTTGATGATCATGAAGGCCTTACCCAACTTGCTTGACTCTATGAGTCTATGAAAGCCTGAGATCCCTCAGTCCCTGCAGGCTGCTGTTCTACTGCTCAACCATGCTTGCTGACAAAACATTTTCCTTCCACCCAGTATTTCCTATGCTACAATGTGTTGGCTCTTACTCTGTTTGTAGGCACTCCCTCCACCTTCTCCCTGCTGCGCATGCACCAGGCCCAACGTGCGACTGCAAAGTGTGCAATTAGGAAATGTGAGTTCTGAAGCATGAATTTTCGTGATGTGGTTACACGGAAGGCCCACGAGATGTCAGCAGTCTTCCAGGTCCTGTCCCAGAAAGAGCAATGCTGTAGGATGGGATGGTAGCCAACCTTCTTCAAGGAACAACTTCAGACAGTCCCACCTACAGAGCGTGATGAGGAATCAGTGCCATGGAAGACAGAGTACCATGGAATAATCAGTAAAAAGAAGAAGCTGTCAAGAAGGAGAGGGAATAATTTGGTGAGGTGAGGATAGAGTTCAGGACAATCACTATTTTGTCCATCTACACCAAGAAGCAGGCAAAGCCTTTGAGCAGCTCTATCTCTAAACCCTCCCTTTTCTGGTTAGACATCCCCTGTGCGATTCCACATGGGATGAGAGGGCTGGGGGTTATCTAATGACAGCTGGACATCTCTGACTGCCCAAGCCCAGACAAGGGATCTTCATCTCGTCTCTCTGAGGTCTTTGGCCACTTGGCACCACTGTACATGGCTCCGTGCCCTCCATCTGAAGAATAACCCCAGCATGGTGTCTTTACAGAAGAAAATTGCATTTTTTCCTCCAGTAACATGGCAGGAATGAGGACACTCAGCTGTTCACTGCACTGGGAACATGAGAAGGGATTTTAACACATCTTCAGTGCACTCCTGCTCTGGCAGCAGCAGACATTTAAGCATCTTAAAGAAGCATCTTTACAAAGCCAATGTTAAGCTCTTTTGGCAAAAATCCTCAAAATAAGGGTTCTGGTGTTTGCGTTCCTAATATTTTGAGCAGAGTGGAGAAACCATGAAGTTTTGCTATCTAAGGACCATGCACTTGCTTAGTTATCGATTCTGAAGCTTTCCAAAAATCAAAGGGTGGCAACAAACTGAAGCTCCTGCCTGATGTCATGGTGATGACAGGCCAAGCATATCGTGTCCTGAGGGCATATATAGAAACCATGAGCTCCAGGTACATGGGACAACTACAGCATATTTAAAAGCAAGAGGAATGAAAGACCTACTATCAGGATGTCAGGCTTCATGAAGCCTGTTTTAAGTATAGGAAGACACAGTTGCAGTTTTCACTCCAGTTATCTCAGTGAAAAATCAGCCTTTTTTCAAGCCTCCCTGCCTCCACAGCCCAAATCTATGAAGATCACTGCTGCTTTCCATTTCTCATGAAGTTTTCTGCTGTGTTTTACTGACTTGGGATGGAATCTGAAATACACAATAGCCTGCTGGTATCTGGGTCACCCACACTGAGCAGGGGAATCCCATTATTGTCTCTGTTCATATTTGAAATGAATGGATTTGTCCGGTCAGCTCAGGCTTGGATTCAAATGCTGGTATTACCATGACAAGCCATCATCTACCACATGCAAAAGCACTACAAGCCTTTCATCCCAGTGAATGCAGATGCATGACAATGACTCCCCCCAGGGCAATGCCTCTTCATCATAACTGCTGCTGCCTTCAAATATAGATGGAGCAGTGAGAATATTCATCACTTATTGGTTTTACCCGAAGGGATTCACTATGTACCACCAGCTGCTATCTGCTTTGCAGACTGAGAAACAGACAAACACCACTTCCCAGGAAAGCTGCAAAACCCATAGAAGAGAGTCTTTCCCTTCGCCTGCTTCAGCTCTGGGGGAAGCCCAAAGCAAGCCAACACCAGTTCTGCCTCAAAACCAAGATTCGTGCTCTCGAAGTCCACCTCTATGATCTGTGCTACTCCTCAGTCACGGAGGAGCATCTGTTATAGCAAGAACACTGCTGCCTCACACCATATAGGTAGTCAATACTGAAGTAATTGAACAGAGGACAATTTAGGAGTGCAGAACAGGGGAGTTACAGAGCTGCTGTACGACCTGATACCACAGCACGAACTAACTCTGGCCAAATGCCTCAGCCTGGCTTAATACTGTGACTCAGGATGCGATTACAAATCTTCTTCTGCTCCACCTCAGTGCATTCACAAGCAGGTTAATTAAACTATCAACTGCTGGGTGGAAAAGAGAAAAGCTCAAAACATACATAAAGAATTCCAGAATGATTGTGCTGAGCAAGTTTAGCGACATTACATATTCTTAGTTTTGAAGTGGCTGCAACTGAGCTTCTCTCCGTAAGTTATATCAAAAGAAGGCATGTCAATTCTTATTAAATATACAGGAAAATGGTATCCTGCAATGGAGTTAAAAGCAAGTTCTCAGATGACAGTCAATGCCTCTCAGTTGCTATTAAAACTAACCTAGCCTTTTCTCACACTATTACGTTGGCCCATTTCAATAGGCTATAATTGAGACTCAGGGAAAATAACTGGAGGGTGAAAGCACATTTTCTTGACTCCTTCAGTTTTAACTCCATTTCCTTGTCTAACTATACCTTTGGAGCAGTGGCATGCAAGTAACTGCAATTTGGGTGATCTGCTTCCAAATCCCCACCTTCCACCTATGCAGAACATCCTCCCTCTGGGTGCCTCTGCAGATGGGCTCATCTGCGCTCAGCCCCATGGCCACTGCTGAGATGGGTACCAGGTTGCAGGAATCCTGTCCCCAGCACATGCATCCTGAGAAGATGTCATGAGATGCACAGCTGCATCAAGGAACACCATGGCTGAAGGACACACTGGAAGAATAAGCTCAGCTTGGGAGCTGTGTTCTGGCTCCAGGCCCTAGCTCATTCCTGGCTCATACATATGACATACAGACATATGTAGACCTCTGATTATATAGACAGTAAAGCAAGAACTGGCAATTTCTTGGAAACAGCTGACAGTGATTTTCTCCACTTCAAAACATGGCAATCACCCATTTAGGGCTTGATCATTCATACCCTGCAGTGGCAGAGTGCAGTGCTTCAATGGGATTCTACACGTGATTTTGTAGGCTGAGACCCAGAGTTGCATTGCCTATAAGTGCTAAGAAAGTTTTAAAACCTTTGAAGCTTATGGATTTGTGGCTCTAGAACTGCAGAAAAGACATCCAAGGTTATTTCTGGTGCTAAGAAGGGCTACGGAATGAAGTTACTCTCCTCCCCTAGCAGGAAATGTATGCCTACTTTTTTTTCCCCCATTACTGTGGGCCTCTATTATAGAGTAAGATATTTTATTGTAGCAAAAAATCAGTACTTTGGCTTGATCCCTTTGTCCTGTAGCAACACCCAGCAGTCCTGATCAGGAAGTGACGTGTCCTTGAGGAGAAGTAGTAAATGTAAATTTAGCAAAGAGCACAGGGTCTGCATTCTCAGGATTATGCAATTTTCCCTTGCTGCAGAAAAACCCAAATGAAAATGAAATCCAAGATCTATTTTGCAGCTCCATGACGGTGAGATGCAGGCTACCATCACACAGGTGTGATTGAGTGGGATGTCAGGAAGTGCAATCTCAGAAACAACGCTAAATTGGGGCAAATCTGTCTACCAGAATCCTGAACCTCTAAGGATGGGGATCCCAGAGCCATGCTGGTGCCCTGTCCAGTGCTGCTCTACACTCCAAGCCCAGTTCTCTTTCCCAGCTGTCCAGCCTGAACGTCCCAAGCCACAACCTGGGGCTGTTTCCCCTCCTTTTACCACCTGGTGAGAAGCTCAGCACCATCACTGCTCCAGGCAGCAGTGGGTGGCAATGGGATCCCTCCCTGAGCTCCTTGCCCGGCTGAACACACAGTTTCTTTTCTTTTTTTGGTGTACTTTTCCTTTTCTCCCTTGCTCCCAAACTGCCTTTGCCTAAAGCATCATTCCTAAATTAATTATCAAAGAGCTTTATGCTGCATCCTTTTGGGCCTCCACCAGGGCTTGTGGCTTTTCCTTCTGCAGCCCAGCAGCATGAATCCCTGCAAGAGCTGTGACTCACAGTCTTCTGGGACACTCATTCAAGCTCCATATATATATATAACTCCTTTCCCTTGCAGCTTTACTATTAAATATTTGGATTTACAGCTCTTGCTGTACTTGCACACTCCCCAGCCATGCCTGTCTCCCAGGACAGTCACTCTTTGTGTTGCTTCATTAAATTACATACAGTTAACGGGAGCTTAGGAAGTTCAAAAGTGACTTTGCACGATACCTTCATAGGAGCGAGCTGGATGGGAGTGATGCATGAGGGATCCACCATAGGCTTTGGCCTGTTGGCCGTGTCTGCCAGCAAGCTGTGCCACTGCTGAGGTAGTCCCGTGAACTTCTGCTCCCTGTGGTCAAAGCCAGTGTGAACCCGGTGCTCGAAGTTGGAGGGCCCGGAAATTTCCAGCCTTTTCTTCTTCTTCCCGAACATGGTGGAAAGATCTGGAGAAGTCATAAGGAAAGAGGAAAGAAAAATGCATCTTTATGCTTTGTTGCACCCTGAGCCATTCTCAACTGCACAGAAAACTGTAGTAGATGTTATTAGCCAAACATCTGTATGAACTTTACTCCACACATACTGAGTTTGAGATCTGTGCAAGGAAAGCACACATCTGACCTCCTATCACAGGATCTGAGATTTTGAGATAGTAATCCACACTCTAAACATGCTCAAAATACCTTATGGAGCAAGGAAATGACTCTATTCCAAGGAGAGAAAGCTCCAGGTCCTGCTATCTGCTCCTCTCTGTGCTGTCTGCTCATGCTCCAAGTTGTGTTCTGCCAAAGCTCACAGCAATACTAGCAGCAATGCATGGCTTTGCTTGGAGGACAGCACATGGTGTAAGTGGTGAGTGCACTCTGATGCATCACAAGAGCACACGCACACCCAGTTTTCCATCTTGAATCTATACACTGGATCTTGGAGAAAGGACAATCCATGCAGATGAGAGCATGGCCCTGCTATGCTCATATCTAGATCTCACCCAGCAGCAGTGAAAGGGGGATTATTCCTGTGCTATTTCAGAGATGCAGACAGACAGAGAGCTCAGATCTCATTCCAACCTGGTCAAAAGGCCTTTATCTTCATTCATAAAGGGTCCTGCTTAAAAACAATACCATGTATCAGCTACCATCATCACATTTACATGGCATGACTTCTTAGGGAGAGAAATGATTTGCTGTGAGAACCCCATGGCTGAACTGCCCAGGTTTATGCCTTAGTGGGTACAGCTCACTGGGTCCCCACCAACAGAATCAGGCAGGATTCATTACAGCAACAGCCTTACTCCTTGTAAGATACAGAAGGGTCAGCTCCTTTGGTCTTTGTGCAGGTAATGTGGAGTCCCTCCAAAGCTGTATAAGCAAGGAACTGGAGGCTGTTGGAGGAAATGGGAGCAGTTTGTGCACCACTGGAGAGACCTGGGTTGAACTGGCTGCCTGGTAAAGCTAATCATTACTGCACTTACTCTACAGAAAGTAAGTGGTGTGGTCAACTCTTTAGTTGTTACTTCCTGACAAGAGTGGGTTTGTTTGCCTTCCGCCAGCCTGCTTTCCCCCCTCCAAAGGCTGCAGGAGGGTTTGCAGGACACACACAGGGAGCACAGACTGATAGGCAAGGCAAGGGAAGTTTCAGAGGGAAACTGAAAGGTATTTGCTCGCTCTATTGGCATAGGAAATAGCCAATACACTCACAGTCTGAATTAATCCTTGGGTTTGGTGGTCCTGACCTGAAGAAGTGGAGCCTAATGATTATATTAAAGGAAATTCAGAACTTTCTGAAGGACTCCAGAAACTTGCTGCATAAGGCACAGAGAAATTCCTGGTCCTAGGGAAACATGCAGAGGTCCTGTTGCTCTGCAACAGAATTCCATCCTGGCCTGGAAAAGTCCTCTGCCTGCTGCCTGCTGTCTCAGGGCAGATCTCCACATTGATCTTGTGCCCATTTCAAGCAGGACTTCACAAGCCCTTAGCAGCATCTGTCTGAAACAGCAGCTGAGTGAAGAGGCAGCAGCTCTGTAAAACCTCTCGTGTCACAGCAGAGCCCCAGCTGTAAAGTGCTGCCCTGACTTTATGATTCTGGAGGTGGAGAGGAGAAGCTCATGAAAGAAAATACAGTTGTGCTGCTGCTGCTGCAGAAGGTGGGATGATAACTGAGGTGTTTATTCCACACTCATTCCCTTTTACTGGCTTATTTCAAGATCAACTCTATTATTTGAGAATTAACTGCTAGCTGTTTTAAAACCCCCTTGTGAATATCATCTTTACATGGAGCAGAATGGCTCCCACTGGCTTTTCTTCTTGGGTCTCATCTTCTACACCTCCCTCTGCTTTATCCCCTTCTCTGAACTTTCTCCGAATTTCCTGCCCTTTTGACAGTCTCTCTCTATCTGTGTTAACTTGCATACTGTCATGGTTTGAGGCTCTCAAACAGTTCTGCTCACTCACTTCCCCCTCTTTCTTCCCCAGTCCCAGGGGATGGGGAGGAGA